>CAEGAF010023515.1:0-26073 GCA_903067075.1 Micropoecilia bifurca
TATCACTCACCCAGGGTGCTTTTCAGCTCAGAGCCCCCTGATGCGGAGCCAGCAGAGCTACAGGGCGTCAGCGGGAGGATTCGAAGGCATCCTCCGCAACGGGGGGTATTCTCAGTGTGCAACACCGTTAGTAACTGGGTGCACAACAAAACCAGTGCCACAGACCAGGCAGGCCGGGAGGTGACAGTACTCAAGCATGTGACTGTAAACAATATTAAAGTGAGACAGTATTTCTATGAGACGACGTGTTACCTCCCATCTGGAGACACGAGTTGTTTGGGAATTGACACGAAGAAGTGGAACTCACACTGCATGAACGCGCATATATTCGTCCGAGCAATGACTTCATTCGAGTCAAAAGTGGGTTGGAGGTTCATTCGGATCAACGCCGAGTGTGTGTGTGCGATCAGCCGCCTATTGGGGCGAGTGAAGACTCACCCATAGAGTGAGTCTTCACTCCTGGCACACAGAACATAATGTAGACGGATGCATAGAAATGCAGTCTGCCGTGTTTCTGCACATAACTGATCACCAATGACTTCTCACGCTCTGCACAAATTATTCTTGTATGTGTCAAAGTATCAGGACTGCATGTATGCACACCAGACGTGGGTCAAAGAGTATCTGCAAGTAGTTTTAGCCATTGAAGTATTGACATGATTGTGAAGGAATTTAATCAGCTGTTGTTTTTATAAAAGAGGCAGTGTTTTGCAAAATCAAAACAAGGATTTAGGAGTTTGATAGCTTTATACATTTAAATATTATCAAGAGAGGAAAATTCTAAAAACTTTAAACACCTTTTTACGCGTTATATCCTCTCTATGCCCGGATTCAGAGAATGCTGTGCGCAAAGACTGAGATCACACAGAGATGACAGCGTCACAATAATCAGCATTTATTCAAGACAGATGCATACTATCACCAGAAAAGCACATCACACAACATCAGAAACCTCAGAGCACAAAAACCACATGAATTTACCTGAGAAAGGAAAAAAGACAAAAGATTGAAACGACAAACAAAAGGCAAAGAAGTCTTTGGAGAATTGCAAGAGCAAATCTAATTTTTTACTTTGTGTAGAAAGTTTTAAATTCTTGTATTTAATTTATTCAAATAAGGTGTATTTGAGGGTCAGACAAAACCTGTCTCTGACCCTTTTTAAAGTTAGAAACTCTCTGCAATTTGTTCACAAGATCAAACACCAGTTGTCACCATTGTCTAAATAAAGTGGAAGCAGACTCTCCTGATCTCCTGCTGTTTTATGGCTTTCACTGATCAGTGTGAAAAGTTGGAACTTTTCCTGATGTATTTTCTCCCACAAACAAAGGGCAGATCAAAGATCTTGGCAAACAATCTGCTTTAACTACAGGTAAAATAAAGGTCAATATGCCAGAATAAGTTATACATTTTAAAACTATAATTAGGCTATTTCAATCAAGTCATGTTAAATTTTAAAACTAGCATTTTTAAAATTTATTTTTCTTAACATTATCTACCAAGTATACTTATATACTTGGTATGTACCAAGTATACTTATCTAGTATATTTATACTTATACTTACTATATCTACTTATAAGTACAAGTAGATAAGCCAACTTCCTCTGGTCTAATTCCTTTTCTGGTTTGGAAGAATAGGAGTCTAAAATGTAATTGCTAAGGTAGTTTTTCTGGATTCTAAATTTGTTCCCATCCCTGTTCAGGGTTGCTAAATAACTAAGTAAGTATTCTCTGGACTTTCTAAGTATGCTCTCAATTTGTGAAAGTAAAGAGACTCCACAGTTACTAATAATAAAAACTAAATGTTCCTGTTCTGGAAGAATTTTTTTTCTTCTGGATTCCAAGTTTGTCCAAATTCCTTTTCTGGGTTGCCATAATTGGAGCCCATTTGCATACTATAAAAATTAATCTAATATTGGTCTAAATACTCTACAGTTTCTAAAAAACTGAAACAAAAGAAGTGACAAATAAACTAGGATTCCAAGTTTGCTCTAATTCCCTTTCTGGGTTAAAAGCAGGTACTTCACAGTTTCTAACAAAATAAAATAAAAAGAGTAAAGGACACATTGGGGCTTATTGCAACATTCAGACAAAACAGAGCAAAACAAACGAGTGAAGGCGGTGAGATCACGGGGCCATGAAACCACATTGGTCAGCCTCCCGGAAAAGTCTGAAAAGATGTTATCAAGGCATGATGTCTTTGGGAGCGCTCAGCTCCACAGCTGCATGGATAACAGGAGGGGGTGAGGTGGGAAGGAGCATTATGTTTACATATCTTCAAGGAGATTGGAAATATGCAGCCCTTCCAAGAGAACACAGGGTAAGCCAATTCAGATATAGAATGTCTTAGGTCGGGTAGATTATAAATTTCAATCTTCCCTAAAGTTTCTCCGATACATCTCAGTTCCCAATCATCCAAATTAGTTTGGTCGTTCCACTGAACCAAAACTAGCAACGTCTCCGAGATTTATTCCATTCCATTTAGAGTCCTCAGCTGGGCTGCAAGGCTCGCATCCAACTTGCGGTCGCTGTCCACACCAACAGTCTGAGTGTTTGCTAGTTTGGCCATTTCCGTCACAAATTTGTCAATAAGCCAGGAATGCACAAGTTCCAAACAGCAGAAATCCTGTTATCATGAATAAATCCAGGGTGAATTCTGCCGGGTGTGTCCATGAAGGTAGGGCTGACCCAAGCCCTTCCTTTTGCTTGGTTCTGCTTGGGGCTGACCCAAGCCCTTCCTTTTGCTTGGTTCTGCTTGGGGCTGACCCAAGCCCTTCCTTTTGCTTGGTTCTGCTTGGGGCTGACCCAAGCCCTACCTTTTGCTTGGTTCTGCCAACAATGTGGACTGGCTGCAATCAGATCATTAGATCATTCACACATCTGCTATAAACCTATTGCATCTCTGGCAGTGCTGTTAATACATTTACAATATAGGATACATTTATTGACCAACTGATTTGTTGATCAGTCGATTTCTGGGCGAGGATTTCCTTAATTTTGGAGGATCATGATTGGTGGCCCTGGGGCCCTAAGCGGTTGCTTAGTTTGCTTACATCTTGGGCTGGCCCTGTGGGGATGTGTTGTTTGCTGTTGAGCAGAACTGTGGCTGTTGAGCCACAAAATTATATTTGTGGATAAAACAAACATTATTTTTATATCAACTTCTAAGTTATGGAAAACTTCAGTTAAAATAATTTGAAGGCTCAGAATCAGTCCAGTACTGGTACCGGTCCACTTTCTCAGGGGAGAAGACTCACCTGGTATAAATAAAATGTTTAGCTATTGGAGTAACGCTTAAGATAAATTTATTTAATCAAAGAATGCCCTGAATATGTGCGACGGGCTGCACTGATTGCAGTTTTCTGGCTCTTTAAAAAGCTTGACGTGCCAGTTTTGATTTTAGTTGATATGGATTTTTTTTTGTCTGAAATGTCGCTAAATATAGCAAGAAAGTCACTGAGTTGGCAACAGTGGAGTGAATATTGTAACTGCAAACGTTCAGACCTGACCTGGTTGGTCTGTCAGTTAAACCTCTCACTATAGAGCAGAAGACGACAGAGAATGATTTTTAAACCTTTGCTGATGAAGATGAGATTAGGGGGTAAGATGGGCTTCACATTGGCTTCAGGCAATCATGATCCCCCAAAATTAAGGAAATCAGCAGCCAGAAATTGACTGGTCGACAAATCAGTTTTACCAATAACTGTATCCTATAATATATAATGAATATAATGTAAACAGCACTGCCAGAGAAGCAATAAGTTTATACCACCATCCCAACTATCAAATGTGGCCCCTCCCCGATTTTTTTTTTTTTTTTGCATCAGTCACATTTCAGTGTTTCACAAAATTTTTTGACTCATTTCCCAGCACAGCACTCGGTTAGCACACCCAAATCACTCAATAACTGTCATATTAAACACTCTCTAATGGACACACACTGACAATTTAATCTTGTGACTCATGCAAAACGTAATTGAATGCAATGTTAATATTTACCTACTTACCACAATGTACTTCACTCTGTGTTGGAAATAAACCTTACATTTGATGCAAGTATGCAGGGGATAGCTGGTTTGAGAGAAGTCTGACATCTTTGTTACAACAATGAGGTTGTTTTGCAAGTTACAGCAGAATATAGTACTGGTTCTTTAAGGGAAAAAAATGTAAGCTGGCAAAAACTTCTAATGGTGCACTTTGAAAACAATTATCAGTTTTTAATATTACCAATGCGATGTTTCCAACAAAAGGTTGAGTTTTCTTTTGTAGCTGTGCAGAAACATGCCCTTGAAGAGCAAATATAAATTCAAAACGGGGAAAAATAGTTATCTTTTGAACTCATTAACCATACTTAGCAAAACTCCATTATTGTGGTGTTTGGCAGCTATTTTAAAGATGAAATATTACAATCACTGTGTAGTTTACTACACATTACTTCAAACTGGGAGGTAGTTAGGCCTACCTATGGGAGTAGATAAAATACAAAACTTGAGGATTCAGGTAATGACATCACACTTTGAAGCAAATTGTTTCAACCTTTATTAAACATAGCTTGCAAGAGATAAATATTACAAAGTTAATTCCTCCAAAATTAGCTTATTTTTTTTGATCAATGCATAATTGTCAATCAACTGGCAGTATTCAAACAGCATTATTATTTTTTTTTACCTTTGAAGATAGTTAAATATCAAGTATGTGCAAAAGGTCAGGATTGATGTAAGCAAAACAAAAATGTCTTCAGTTCATCTGGTTGATTTCAACATCCGTTTCAACATTATCATCACAATGCAAATAAAATTATTTGATGAACTGGATTCTGTGGTGTGTATTCTTCCAGCATAAGCAACAATAACCAATACAAGAAAGTCAAAGAGTGTAGGAACACATCTATTGTATGCTGGTATTGGAAAAAAAAGTGATCACTGATTCAAAATGATCAGGTCACCATCATTTAGCATGAACACATCTTGTCTGAGTAGGCTGAACTTTCACAAATAATAAGCTACTGTAACATATATAAGTGCTCCTTTACACCATGTTCAAACAAAAATAGCAATTGAATTAAAAAAAAACCTTCCATTCCCACCTTAATTTACACATCAAGTTTAAATGCTTCAAAAGCTCAGTCATTGACTGCAAATGTTGTTCACCTGAATCAGTAAACACTTTACTGCAAACTTTAGTCAAAAAAAAAAGAAAAAAAAAATCAAGCAATTGCATCTAGCAAGACCACATGGGGTTGGGTGGATGGGGTTAGGGGAGTGGAGAGGGTTAAATGGAATCCCTAACGTTTTGCACATTTGTTACACAATAATACACAGTGATCACAAAACAAAATGACAAGCTTCACAATATTCATGGCTTTTTGTTTGCTTTTCTACACAATGTACACCCATTTAATTTATTTTTCAGTACAAGGGAGGAAAAATGCTTCTGTACAATAAGTTATTACTTCAAACCTAGCAAATATTGTGTCATTTATTTCAATAGTCAATACATTTGTTTTTTTAAAACTGCAATAAAACAGAAAACTGAACTTCGTCAAGACATCAGAATAAAATTATTTCAGAAATCTAAATACATGTAGCTGAAAAAAATTGTCCAAACATAAAGGTACATGGATGCATCTGCAGAAAGGTATGAGACACAGGAGGGTTTGGTTCTTTCTCAAATTCAACTTTACACTTGGCAGGAGAACTATAACACCAACTGTCACATCGTTTAGTGTTGTCCAAGCATGGTGCAGATAGCAAAAAATTTATATAACATTGCTACATACAAGTTAAACTGTTCCTCCAACGGGATAAGAGATAATGTTTTATAAAACCTAAGTCAATGACAACTTAAATAGAAAACAAAAAAAGCAATTAAGCAGATTATAGACCAAATGCATATATTTCAGTATAAATGTGGTGCAGAACTGGCAGGACTGAGTTACTACAACACAACCATCTTGTATTCATGTGGATGTCTACTTGAAAAATAAATCAAGGATTTCTAATACAATGTGCATGGTGCAGTTACTGCGATACAAAAAGCTTCTATGAACGGCCACAATTTAAAAAACACAACAAAAGACACACAACTTTAATTTCTGAGATGCATAAAGTTGATATCCAATTGAAACATTTGAGGTTGTAGAGCCTAGAATTATTGTATTATTGGAGAAATGTTTTGATAAGCTAAATGTTACGGACATTTGGTCAGTTGGTTATAAAAGAACAGAACAGTGTAAGGCTCACTGCAATGAGTTCAAAGTATACAGCTAAAAGTTAGATTTGTTTGAACCGTCATTCTTTTAAGAGGCAAGAATAGAGAATATCTTACCTGTGGAAGATAATACAAATTTAAATCACTTGTACTGAAAGAGAACATGTCAGTCTGGGATAGCGACCCAGAATCACTATCTGATGGAGTGAGGATGCTTTGAAAAAGCTCTGCATGATGAACAGATAGACCAAGGGAAGGAGAGGAGAGAACTAAACTAAATATAAAGACGGCATCAGTTGTTGACAAAAGTAATATAATTCACTGTCATATGCTATCATAAGTTATCGGGACTAGTTAAAACATGAAAAACTGATCTGCATAAACCAAACAAAAAAACAAAACTGTGCCTTTTAAAGGCACAGTTTTGTTTTGTCCCAGCCAGCCAATTATGGATGGCTGGGATTCTAATCAGGCCCAATTGAAAAATGTATTGGTTAGTTTATATTTATCCAACAGAATTCAGTTTGTTCATGTTAATACAAAAATTTACATACGCAAAAAATTAAGTTTAGGAGTACAATATTTGTGCCCTTTACTACAAATACATTACAGTAATATTTGTAGTAAGAGTACCACAAATATGTGAAATATATATACTACAGTAATATTTGTAGTAAGAGTGTAAGACAACAATTTTACAAATATTTCATGTCTATGTGCAAAATTTTAAAAGTCCAAAGTGGTCCAGAAAAACTAGGCCTATGCTGAAATACAAGTTTCTATTATTAGAAAAGCTGTTTCCTGCCTGTTTCCTGACCTTTAACTCCTGGTCAGTCCTTGAAGGTGGCCACTCACACTAAACCAAGTTGCATTTTTAAAACCAACTTCAAAGGGAATATTACATTTGTATTGTGGTCACATTGTAGCTCAGGAGGTAGGGCTGCTCCAATGTCAATGACTTGATGCCATCAATTGTGCTTCCTACAAGTTTTCACTGATATCTGATATCATTCATATACATTAGTATATGAATGTCTTGCAATAAAATGCACTGAACTGAACTGACTTGAATTTACTATATTTTGGATATGAATTGGCCCATTTTCTCCCTAGACATGGCATTTGTTGTAAATTAATGGTGAAGTCAACTTGGATGATTTAATTTAATCAATGTATTTATTCAACTGTATAGTTTCACTATAATGTACTGACTGTGTAGAGCACCATGGATGATTTTTTGAAGTGGCCCCAAACAAATTCAAGCAAAATGATTCCAGGCCAAGTGAAGGTGAATACTTGCATGAAGACCATGTAAGTTAAAAATTAAATGTAATGGAATCATACTTATAGTTAAAAGAAGCAAGAAAAATCTGTTTAGAAGAACTGATTTTGTCCAGAACATGAAAGACATTTGATTCTCATGTGGCACAATACTATACTTTAAAAGCGTATGTGTGCCTAGCTAGATGCAGAGATGGGTAAGAGTTTAGAAATATTCCATGTGATTTTGCTTTCATTTAGGTAAGACAGATTTCTGAGATGACTGAAGATAATAAAATATGGTGTAGGAAATATTTCAGTCCAGAGTACTGTGAGCTAGGGTTGTCAAAATAATAAATATCTCAATATAATCGATACTAGGAAAAAATTATTCAAAGATACTGATTTGTGTCAAAATTGATAAAAATTGACCCCTTTATATTTGTCCTAAAGCTAAATTGTTCAATACTTATTGGTTATGCCTCAACTATGGAAGCAAAAAATGTAATCATATTTTAATTAATCATAGCTTTTTGCGTTCAACTAGAAAGAAGCCTTCTTTTTTTTTTTTAAGAAATGTTGCCTCTATATTGAGTATTTCTTAACATCTGTAAGATGTTAAGATGTTTAGCATTGTGACAACCCCAGTGTAAACTGAATTGACACCCCCTCAAAATCACCTTAGAAGTCCCTGTGTCAAGGCGTAACTATGTCCATGAATAATACTGAACACCGAGTGAACGCTGTTTGAAATACCTGAGTTATTGCAAACTAACTAAGCACAATGGTTAAGACAGCTTCAGTCAGGTGGCCTGGGCAGTCTACCATGCAGTTTATGGTCTCAGAGTCCATGTAGATGCAAGGACCTGTGCAACTAACATTTTATATGTGAGAGTTCTTCAAGTCCTGCTCCAGCCAACAACATGTGAATATGGATCATGAACCAACTCCCGTTCAAAATGAAGCTAAAGACCCTGCAAACAAAGTGTGCAAATATAACCACAGTCAGAATGAAGAAAACAACATGGACACTTTCAAGAAAAAAAAATACTGTGCAAAGAGTAAATCTTTATCGAAATTTGTACAGGTCATCACTCGGGAACAAAAAAAAAATGCAATAAGCTCCAGAGATGAGAAATCTAGCAAACTTCATTTCCTCTTATGAGCTGGCAAAGCAGCTTATCACATAAGTTTTCCTCATAAGACAAGAGCTCCAGAAACCACTGGGCATCAACACAATGAAACTGTGCAAAGGCCTTCACATAAAGGGTCCCTTACAACAAGACCATCTATCACAGAAAACACAAAGCACTGCACTTTCATGCTGGAGACTTTTACAATGCCAAGAACATGAAAATCAAAAGGTCAAACCTTGAACTGCCAGCAGAGCCCATATCCTGCTCACTGAGTATATCACAGAAGAATCGAGATTGTCTATCAAAGCAGAGAAAAGTGTACAGGATATAATTTTTGAGGTGTAGGGAAAGTAAGGTCATACCTTTCTTTGCAAGAAAGGTACAAGTGAGAGGAAGGCTCATTCAGTGAAAAGAATCTGATACTAATATTTGTTTAACATGGCATTGAAAATTAAACATTACAGTAAAAAGTCAAACTGGGTACACTTTGAACTAGTTGGTGTTTCAAAAATTGACAGAATACTGTAGTTAGGATGGTATGTGTTCAGGGGTCTACACATTTAATCAGCAATAAACAATGCATATGCACTTTCAATCCAACACTAATTTCCTCTTTGTCAGAAAACAAACAATTTCCATTTGGAAATATGAAAAGTGCTCCTCTTGAGTGAGGCAACTTGTGAGCACAATGTGCACACATTGATTGATCCATGTCTCCCCCATAAAACATCCACACTCTTTATTCTTTGAAGCTAGGTATCTATACACAATCCATAGATTTTTCAACAGTTAATGTCTTAGATTATTATCGTCTCCAGTGACCGACACCTCTCAGGTAGGCCACCAAATCATTTGGAGACACTGCACAAAAAAGAAACAAATATAAAGAATGGGAAAGAAATGATGCAGGAATTATAAAAGTAAGAACACAGACTGGAACCAGAACCCAGATTTGGGTATTTTAGATACATAATCTGTGATCTGGAAGTAGACTGAAGTTGTATGTTTTGTACACTCTCTAAAGGAACTGCTGGGATAAAAAGAGTTCACTATGTGAATAATGAAGAGGTAAAAGCAAGGACAGCTGCATGGAGAGTTTGTTGGCAGGTGAGGACCAATGATGTGAACTGGCTTCTCAACAATTAGCCAGTTCATGCACCTCTGTCTTCTCGTTCATCAGCCCACCACCGATCAGCTTCATCCGATGATGTGCTAGTAACAGAATGTCCTACACACACTTGTCAGCAACACACCTATACCAGCAGAAGACTGGCATCCTAAATAAAGCAAAGGAAACCCCTTACTGAAGAATGGTGGAGAGGGTTTACACACTTAATTTCCATAAGATTCTCTTTTGTACATAATTTTCTTTTTCAGTTGGTGGGTACTGAAGTTGGTTAGGGGTCCTTCTCCAAGATATCCAGGTGTTGCCCTGAACCCCAGGCTGAAATCAGTTCTGGGAGTGGATTGTTGTGATGGCTCTGATGATGTCTTTGAAGCTGGTCATTGAGATGATCCATGGTAAGCACTTTGCTCTCAAATGTTCAATTCTTTAAAACAGCATAGTTTTTCAGGACCAAATGCTGCCTAATATGATCCGTTTTTGTTCCTAATATAATTTTTTACTTTCTTTAAATACTACTTAGCAAACAAATCATGTTTACAAACTTTAGAGTAACTATGTTGCATAGCAACCAGACTGAACCCTGCTGATCTTCTATTCTCATCAATAGTCATAACAGCTTTGGAAGTGAGAAAAAAAAGAATATTTTCAAATGATCTCACTAAATTGACAATGACTGGGTGACTTGAAGTAAATGGTAAACAGTGGAGAAATAGAAATATCAGACAAACACTTCAAAAGCAAATTATAACACAATGAATAACACTAACTTAAGCTTAAATGGCAGTTGCAAGTATAGGCGCTACCACCAGTGATTATAAAGGGAATTACAGAAGAAGTGAATTTCTGCTATAATAAGAACAACTGAGATGCACTGACAGCTTGTGTTTTGTTTAGCTTGGTAGGTTCTCATGGGTTGGTCTAAGGTAGGCACACGGACAGGCACTGCATGCGATGAAACTGTGGGGTGGACATATCAGCTGATCTGGGAGTGCCTCAGAATGGGGAAAGTTATCAAACGAGGCTGGCCTCTGACACACATGAGAAATTAATGGGGCTCATTTTTGCCCAGTGATGGACTGCGATATGGACCGAGGTGGTATCATGTCCAGCAGGTACTCTCTCTGCCGGTCTGCTAAGCTGGAAGTCTTATGGGCTCCAACAGCTGCAGGGTTCAGGTAGGCAATATTTAACCCTACAGGAACAAATCAGACAAATATTGAGCAATATTGATGCACTAAACCACACAGGAAACACTTCTTACACAATACCACCACTTACAGCCAGCACACTGGTACAAATAAATAGGGATATGAGCAAAACAATGTGACTGGCTATGACAAAATCATGAACAAGTCTACTTGAGGACGTTTTGAATTATTTACAGATTCTGAAAGTGTGGCTTCTAAGCTGTCCAATTATGTCAAACACATGGGAATCAAAAAAACAAGAGAAGAAAATATGGCAATTTGAATGTTGGCAGTCAGAAAACGACATTTCAGAGAAAGCAGCTCTGAAATTTTCTCCCCAAACCTGCTGAACAATCAGGGGGTGTTAAAGGTGATCATTTACATTATTTTGCAATAACCCCACCCCAGCATTGACTGTCAACCAATGATGGGACTTATTGCTCTTCGAAGGGAACTGAATCTTCAGAATCCACTCACTATAAAGAGTAATTAATTTTTTTTATTTTTTAACATTTGCAATTTTTCTAAAATCATTGTATCCCTTATAGAGTTTTATGAGTGAAATTCACAAAAAAGTATAATCATCTATATTAAGTAAAATTAATATTTGTCTGAATATTGCAAAACAACCACAGAAAAAATGGCTATGTATTTCCATAAAATACAACATTTTCTAATATAGATGTCAGATATCCAAATATTGTTCTTTACTACAAATGTTTGGTGTATTAATAATACAATTTTAATTTAGAATGATAATAAAAGAAAAATAGACTTGAGTTGCTCTTGGTGAAACAAAAATTCCTTCTGAACCATAAAAGATATCCTTACCCTGTCAAATCATTTTAAGATACATGAAAATAACAATAGCTATTGAAGTGAGTGCAGAGCATTATAAGCAAGCTAAGTTGTAAAAAATAAGAACAGTTGCCACTAACTGAGACTGGAGTCCTACCATTCACAGCATAGAAAGAATGGGAACGTCACATCAATACTCTCAAGAGGTATGACATGGCTTATCTAGTTAGAAATACAGATTTTTAGAAGTTTTCAACTTTTGTCCCATTTTCCAACAAGGCTGTCAGGTTTTGTCTTAAATCTAGTTCACATGGCACAATTTTTGGTTTCGATTTTTCCCTCCTGAAAATCTCAGAACGTTATGCGTTCTAAGAACATCACTTATAATTGATCATCCTACTGTGTGCAATGCACTGCCTTGTCACGGTTATATTGGTGGCGAGGCAGTTAAATAACTGCTTCGCCACCAAATTTTAGAATGCTATTACTACAAAAATGTTGGCAACAGAATGTGAGAAGTGTAAAACAGGATCTGTTGGCCACCTTGCTGCTGGCAAAAAGATCCTAATAGCATTCTAAAAAATAGGTTCTGTGACTCACCTACAGGACATCAATTCAGTATGTTTATGGTTTATCCACCATAAACATTCCTATATGTTTAATGTGGATGATGTAATCTCTGAAGTATTTAAACACCCGTTACCAGCATGGGTTGAGTAATGTATTAGATATGTTAATGAGCCATGTGTTTACTTCAGATTTGCAACTTACTGGCCGAAACCAAAACAAAAGCATACTATATGCTAGACATACTCTATGCTAGGTATACTGAGTTGACTATAATAAAGCCCAGTATTATAGTCAACTTTGATTTGTCTCCCACACCTTCTCAAATGGCTCAGATTTAATCTAAACAAGCTGAATTCAACCACAAAGTTTACCAATTTAACATCTCAGATAACCTAATTTTAAAGAATGGAAGTGCTTCTTTATGACTTGAACTAGAGTACTTTGCCCAGCAAACCCCGAACAACAATCGCTGTTTTCTCAGAGATTAGTTTTTTAGCTTTTATTTTCTGTTTCTGCTCTGCCAACTTGTTCATACATTTGCCTTTGTGCATCACAATTAAGATCCTGAAATGTTTCACAATTTTATTTTATAAATACTGAAACATACATTCGAACGTATGAATACATACGTTCATAAGTTATTAACGTCTATCTATGTAAAAAAAAAAAAACAACCTAATAGTTTGTCCTTACCTGGGATATTGTAGATTTGACGGCGGCTGTCGTGCTGCAGTCTGTTACTACTCCCACCACTACCACAGTGCTTGGCACTGCTCATTCCCATAAGGCTGCTGGCCACAGACAGCTGAGAAGCCTGAGCAAAGTTGGAAAGGACGCCTCTTGCAGAGTTAGACAAACCTCGCTGCAGAGAAGCCTGAGGCTGCTGAGCCTAGAGACAAAAAAACAAAACATCATTGCTGACTTCACCTTATACATAATGTATAAGGTGAAGTTTTATGTATGTACAGCTCAGTTTTATGTATTTTAGTCACTTATAAAGTAGCTGCTAACAAAACCTTTGGAGATTTAGTGAATTATTACTTCAACTACACATACTTCTTCAATAAAAAAAACTATTCCTGTCCACAATACAAGAATTAGATATTTTATATAATGATAAATTCCCTATTTTAAAAGAATCAAAAAAAATATATCTCAATTTTGGTCACACCAGTGTCCCCTGTCAAGTACACCCTGGACATTGCAGTTACTAAAAATAGCTAATAAGAGTATTTAGCAAATTGGGAGAGCTCTGATCAGAAAGTAGGAGGTTTGATCCTGAGTGCTGCAGTCTGCCAAAAGGGAGCCAGGGGGCAGGATACTGGGTCAGTTGTGTAACATTTGGTGGTTGATTGTTTCCGGTTTCAAGGAACACAGTTAAATTACTTGGTTCTGAAACCAAAGAGTCTGATCATATAATTCCAAAATTATTTTCTATTAAATTCAAGAGAAAATTCAAGAAATTCTATGGTTCTTTGTCCCGTTTTTGTGAATTATTAAATGTTTAGTAAATCCTACTGATAAACAGCTCATTTTTGTAAGGCTAAGGAAGAAACCAAAACCATAGTTTCAAAGGTACACCTGAAGAAACACTAGAATTATTTAAAGCTGAACATCACAATTGCTACAGCAATGTAACTCTGTTAGTGTTTGATTATATATAAACTGTTTTTGCAACAGATGTGCTTGTAAATCTTCTCAATTAACATCAAAATTGTCAAATAGACTTCAATTATCCAATAATAATAGAGAACATTTAATTTTGCATGAATGCAATGTTTTTTTTTTTTGTTTATTTGGGTAACATAAAAACTTCCAGCACACAACATAAAAACTTCCAGCACACATTCCTAAAACATTATGAAGAGTGATGCAGTGTACCTGGCGCAGGGCATGCTGTCGGATCATCGTGTCAGTCTTGGAGACGTTGGAGCCAGTAGCAGCGGAGCTGGGAGAGAGAGCTGCCTGCTGCTGTAGCCTTTGT
This sequence comes from Micropoecilia bifurca, assembly GCA_903067075.1. NCBI lineage: Eukaryota > Metazoa > Chordata > Actinopteri > Cyprinodontiformes > Poeciliidae > Micropoecilia > Micropoecilia bifurca. The sequence goes on from CAEGAF010023515.1 coordinate 14,270, forward strand.
TCAATCTCCTGACAGACCCACACAGTTACAGTTCATTACTCACAATGAAAAGCTTAGAGGTGAAGCCTTACCACTGGTTTTGGTCAGTGTCATTTTAAGGAAAGATAACAAAAACAACTTTAGCACATAAAAAAAAAGATTTTCTGTCCTCAAACCTCAAAGTTAACCTTACAACTTACAGTGTTTATTGGAAAAATTAAACATAAATCAGGATGTTCATGGGCTGACATTAGCTTCTCACCCTCTGAGACTCAGGACTATGATACTGTGAAGCTGTGGTACTTTTACTGAGATGTTTTAAAAATAAAAGACAAAATTATCAAATAGACAACAAAAAACAAAACTTATCACGTTGGTGCCTTACAAATTGCTCTAAGAACAGACTTTTATGTGTCAATGCTTTGCAAATAAGATTTTTGAGCTAAAAATATCTAGAAAAATTAAGTATTAAATGCAATGTAGGGTTAATGTCAGTATCTGTCATATATTGGTCGCTTCAAAAGATTTATTGGTGGAACGTCAAAGCAACAGACTAAATAAACATATGCTAACGTTTGTAGAAATCATTATGTAATCATGTTTATTGCAGGGTTGGCTTTTTTGCCCTCTTATGATTAACATATGAAGCAAACATTAATTGGATAATTATCCAGGTTTTAGGCTCTAGTAGCTTGCTTGCACTGAACTTATTAGACATATTGATTTAGAATTTTAGACTGACAACCTAACTTTCAAAAACCATATTAATAGTAGTTGGTGTAAAACACCTGCCATCATTCTTGAAAACAAAAATGAAAGAGACAAAATGTGTTAAAATGGTGAAGGAGAGGCACAGCTCCGATCTGAACTGTGCTCACCCCAGAACTTTGTCTTACTTCTTTGTTTCATCTTATAAAGACATAAAGCAGTGGTCCTCAAACCCTGGTCCATGGACCAATTGGTACTGGGCAGCGCAATAAATAATTAAATATTTCTGGTTTATGTATTATTTAAGTCTGGAGGATCTTTTATTTTGAAAATCCTTTAACCTGATTCTCTCGGTTACTTGGGTGCCAACACTGAGCCACAAGCAGCAAAATGAGTAAGAAATAGATCAGATGGTTTTGGAAAGTATCTTACAGATCATGTGCAATGATCCCCTCCCCCTCCAGGTCCACAACAGAATTGTCTGAGTCTTGACCGGTCCGCGGTAATAAAAAGGTCGGGGACCACTGACATAAAGCAATATTTTCCCAATTTAAAAGGGTAACTTGTTATAGAGGATCTATAACTTCAGACCAGTAACTGGTCAATACCATATCAATGCTGACCTGTTCCTGCTGAAGAGCCTTCACAAAAGCATTTTTCAGTCTGTTGGTATGTTCTGCTTTCAGAGCCTTCTTCTGATTGGATGTCATGCACTGCTCACAGAGGATTCTGCCACTCTTCTCTTGCTTCCAGTGGGGTGTGAAGTCTGTTCTGCACTGGGCACAGAAGAAAGGCTCCATACGGGCCAAAGACCCCCTGAATTTACCTAAACAAAACACATTGTTTCAGTACAACTAGTGACAAGCTGCACCAGATATCCATCACTTTAAGTACTCTAACATTCTTCTACTTTTTATTAACACTCCATAAACTTAAACCAATTTCCTTCTCTACAAAAGAAGCAGACTTGCTGCAGAGCCTCATATGAATAGTCATTTTGCACATTGATATCTTGCTACAAATAAATACTAATAGTTTGTCTGTGTGTACATCTGTTGTTTTTTAGATTTTTTTATATAAAACTGTTTTTTAAGCACTTACCCTGACTGTCCAGGACACTCTGTACCACTTCCTCCAAGCCCACCATGTAGATAAACTCACTGTTAGCTGCAGAGGGGAGGAAGTGGAGCAGTGGGGCTGGGGGTTTGGGTGGAGGGATCTCCAGCAAGGTTTTTTCCAGCTGCTTCCTTAGAGCCAGCTTGGCAGCTGCCTGACTGCTGGCCTGGTCAGCCATGGAGCTAACTGCTCCACTGGCTGAGCCAGACATGGTGGATGGGCTGACTGCTGAAGCTCCAGCAAGACCACCTGTCACACCACTGGCCCCCACTGCTGCTGCTGCCTGCATGTGGGCCAGGTTCATGTACATGGCACTAGAGCTGGAGCGCTGGGAAGCTGCCACCTGCTGGCTGGCCTGTAAGGCACATTAGGGTTATCAAAAACAAAACACTTAGACAAATTATTAAAATGCAGTCATTAGGAAGTAACATGGACACTAGTTGTATCCCTAAATTTCATGCCAAATTTTTGCATAGAAGAAACTAAAGAACTTTTCTAACAGGTTCCACTCTGGATCAAATGCAGTCTGTGGCTTTGTAAGGTTAACAAACATTCACATACCATATCAAATATATGCTCAAACAATTGTTTTACACCAGTATGACACCTCTGCTTTATTTATCCATCCATTTTCTTTACACCCTTGTTTCTTAGTGGGGTCAAGAGGGTTGCTGGTGCCCATCTCCAGCTAACGTTCCGGGCGAGAGGTGGGGTTCACCCTGGACAGATCGCCAGTCTGTCGCAGGGCAACACAGAGACACACAGGACAAACAGCCATGCACACACACTCACACCTAGGGGTAATTTGAAGAGGCCAATTAACCTGACACTCATGTTTTTGGACTGTGGGAGGAAACTGGAGTGCCCGGAGAAACCCACGCATGCACAGGGAGAACATGCAAACTCCATGCAGAAAGGCCAGGGCTGGGAATTGAACCTTCTTGCTGCAAGGCAACAGCTCTACCAACTGTGAAGCCAGCTTTATTTAACAGCAGAATATTCTGGCTTTGTAAAATGTACAACAAAATAATAACTTACAGTTATAGTTTTCGTGGTAGAAGTGGAGAGAAATATTATGAAACCACTCAATATTTTTTGTAAGTTTTTGTTAACACTTTTTGAAGGGGTGTGAATAAGACTGACATGACACTGTTACAAACATGACATAACACCTGTCATGAACATGAATAAATCTTCATGAGTATTTATGACTGTCATAAAGCGTAATTCGGTAAATTATGACACTTTTAATACAAAGTTGAAATTATTAAAAATTTCTTCATGACAACTTGACATTAACCAAGAAATCATGATCTGACATAAATTTGTTATAAAAGTATTACTGATTACACTTTAAAAAATAGCTTTATGTAGTAATATTATATTGCTCTGCCATGTTGTTCAGTCTTCGATTTCTTAATATAACTGATCCTAAAGTTTTACAGCAAGATGTCAAAAAAGCACTTTGTAGACACCTTAAATAATTTGAAACATTATTTAAGGCTGTTTTAAGTAGTGCAATACACCATCTACACCAGTGAGAGGATGCAGTCCACTAATAGGCGTGCGATATGTTGGTGAAGAAGAAATTTTCCATCTTGTGGAGCCAACCTAACACAAGTTATAACCATAGACATAATATAAGAGTAGACCCCGCATTGGCTGCTCTGGCACAGGAAATACGGCAGCCATCTTGGAGCGGTCGTCCCTTCTACTTTGCTCAACCAAAACAACAGAAGATGCCTCAGCACTGAGGGATATTGTTGTTCGGATCGATGGACTATTGATGTGAGGCTCCACAGACAACATTTCACAAGTAAGATGGAGATATTATTGTGTATATTTTGTAATTAGAATATTACTTTACTGTATTTATGTCCACCGGTGAGATACCAGCTAACATTAGCTACAGTGCTTGGTGTAATACGGGGTTCAGCCCTGCTATGAAGGCTAACAGAGATTCCGTACATCTAAAAAATTAATTATTCTCTAACATTGACTTAGATTATCTGACACAAGAACCTACATTAGAAATGTGACAATGCAACATATATTATAAAACTTATATTACGTGTTATAACATTCACCAGCAAAGTTTATACACTTGGTAAAGACTATTATTTATATGTAATTATTTAACTCTGTCAAAAGTAAGATACATCCCAAATCTTCTGTTTTTGTTTTGAAGGTTTCCTAAAGATACGATGTGAGAAAGAAGAAGGAGATATATTTAAAGAGAGACAGATTCACTACAGCACGGCTGAATCTCACATTGGATTGTGGACTCAATCTCAGCTGCTGAATCACTCTGAAGCTGGAACTCGTCAGCTGGAAAACATATCTAATCTAGCAAATTAAAAGATAATATGTTGGTCAAAGTTTTCCTGTATGTGCATTATTTAGCAACTTGGCTGATGTAACACAATGCTTGTGTTCTTTGCTTTGGCAACTTTAGCCACATGAAGATCGATGTTAGCCTAGGAAATATGGTGGGTGTTACAAAGTTGGATAATGAAGACATGTTATGTGTGGAGGATGATAATGAGGACCAGCCGCCAGAGAAAAAAATCTCTGTTTGACCAAAGAGAAAGAAGCAGATGAAATATTCCAAGAAAATTAGACAAGCCGTTTTTGTGTTACTATTTTCTCCAGGTGAAGTGGGGTGAGATAGCCAGGTAAGTGCGGAAGGGGGAGCAGGATCAACATTCATCAGTTGAGTTACGTTTTAGACAACTAAAAATTGGTATTAAATCTATTTATTTATTAATAAACTTCTTGCCAACATCAATAAGCCAGAGTATCTGGTTGGAAATAATTTAGAATGCTCATTACATTAAAAGATACACTCATGTGCCTAAAACTATACGTTAAATGATGAAATCTGAACAACAGTGGGCAGTCTGTCTGAACCTCTGCCAAACAAATATTCGATCAGAATAATTTTGTTCAGCTTTAGTTATTATGCTACTTGTGTTAAGAAATAAATGTATTGCACTTCATAACAACCAGTCATGTTAACTAGACATTTGTCTGCCAGTCTACCATTCTGACAGTGTGCAGAAAGGGGCATTTTTGGAATGGTATTTAAATAAATGCTGAATTATGATGACATTGTTTTTTGTTTTTCTTTTTTTAAGTGACCATAATAAATTGAGTCATCACCAACTTTGAGAATGTCCAGAAGAGATTCACCAAGTGAGAATTCATGAAAAGGTTTTCACCATGATTAACTATTGCAAGAGCAGCTTCCTGGACACCTTCAAAGAGTGTCCAGGAATGGCAAAAAATGAAGAGAAGAAGATCTCCTGTTTTCAAAGCATTACAGGAAGGCTATAACGAATTAGATGGTTGACACAATCAAAGCAAAAAAATTACTGTTGAAAGAATTTATTTTCTTAAGTTACAGAGTAAGTAATTCTGTTTTAATTTTTCAATCAGTTTTTCAGAGTAACAGCATACTGACCAGACGTTAAACCCTCTAAAGAATAAGTTATCTTTTGTTTTATTCCAATGTACAAAGGGTTTGTTCTACAGCTATGATGGTTGTTATAAATAGTCCAGTGTTTCACTTCTCTTGAGGTAAGACTTAATATCAGTGACTCTGTTAGCATAGCATTGACACTGCAATATCACTAAATGACATCTTTATAAGTATTGCTACTTGTTTCACTTTACTTGAGATAAGATGTAATATTAATAAAACTGTAATGATACCTTCATAACAATTGCTACTTGTTTGACTTTACTTGAGATAAACATAACACTGTAATGACACTTAATGACATCTTCATAGCTGTTGCTACTTTTTCACTTTACTTGACGTAAAAGTTAATATTAATGATACTTAATGACATCTTGTGGTAATCTGTGTTTTTGTGTATTTATTTCTTGGGTTTTGTGTGTCCTGTTCCCCTGTGAGTCTCTGTGATGTCCTGTCCTATCTGTTGATTGATCCCAGCTGTGTCTAGTTTCTTGATCATCCTGCCTGTGTATTTAAATCCACCTGTTATCTTTGTCTCTTGTCGGGTTCTCCTCGCGTCATCCCAGACTGTTCTGCTGTCATGCGTCTCATGTCTCTTCATTCGTCTTCTGCCAGTTCCTTGCGTTCCTGTGTTTTCTTCAATAAATTAACTTTTACAATGTCAACCTGGGCCTACCTGCATCTACCTCCTCACCAACAGACAAATCATGACACCTTCATAATTGTTGCTACTTTTTTACTTTACCTAATGGCAATGTAATCCTGCCTGTGTAATGTAATCCTGCCACTTAATCACATCTTTATAACTGTTCATACTTGTTTCACTTTACTTAATGACACTGTAATAACATTTTTATAACTGGTGCTTCTTGTTCCACTTTACTTGATGTAAAAGAAATTGTTATTGACTCATTAAATCAATTGACAATGTAATAAAGCTTAATGGCATCTTTATTGGTGGTCCTACTTGTTTCGCTTTATTTCAGGTAGTAGGAATATTAATTGCTGTTTTGTTAAAGGTTTTGATAGTGTAATAATTAAATACTTATGACATTATGACATACTTATGACATGATTCTTGGTTAAGTTGTTATAACAAATACATTTTTGTCTAGGTCAATGTCAAGTTGTCATAATGAAGACATTTTAGTCTAGATTAATGTCAAGTTGTCATAACAAAGACATTTTGAATAATGCCAACTTTGTATTAAAATGTCATGGTTTACTGAATGGCACTTTATGACAACAGTCATAAATATTCAAGAAGACCTAATGATGTTCATGACAGGTGTTATGTCATGTTTATGACAGTGTCATGTCAGTCTTATTCACAACCCTTCAAATAAAGTGTTACCAAGTTTTTTTGGCACTGGTGGTGCAGTCAGGAAAAAAGTGCAAAGAAAGAAGGGAAAGACATAATAAATGGCTGGGAATCAAAGATGCAGCTCTGCAGGATTACAACAAAGTTAAAGGATGTTTTTTTCCCATAGTATCTTCAAAAGCCTGAGTGTTCATATGTGAATAGAAAAAACGTGTGGGTCTTTTTATTGCCTTGATATGATCTCTAAATATCTAATTAAAAAAGTGAAGTAAATCTGGCCACAGAACTAAAACCTTGTCAAACATCTTACGTAGGCTATGGTTGACAACTTTATTCTAGCCACTGACCAATTCTCTTTCATTGGTCAAAACAACAACAATAACAACAACAACAAAACACTTAAAGCTGAACAAATGAGGCGAGGAGAAATTTCCACCTGCTGATAGTTTACCGCACTGGTCATGCTGGATGAGCTGGATCGTTGCATCCCAGTTTTGGAGGACACCCTCTGGCCCTGTAGTTGGGATGGACTGGGGGCTATCACTCGTTGGGAAATGAGCATTGGAGGCAGGCTGGTATTGGCTGAACGAATGACTGTATGACCCTAAAAAAGGAAGAACAAACAAACAACATTAGAAGGAAATGAGGGTTGTTACCTTAAGGACTAGAACACCACCCTTTAAAATTCAAGGATATTTTTCTCTCTCTCTCACTAGTTTATTTGCATAACAAACAAAGTCAGTGTCAGGACTTTAGAATTGGGACGATGTGCTCCATTTTCCTGGTTTTTGTGAAAATGTGAGCATCAGCCTTCTGTATCAGCTGCAGCTGTCAGATTAGTTTTTTTGGGCAAACCTGTGAAGACATTGTTGCAGTAATCAATGCAAATAAAGTTAAACACATGGATGAGTTTCTCTAGAGCTCGCTGAAACACTAGTCCTGTAATCCTGAAAATGTTCTTCAGGCGATAGAAGGCTGACATGGTAACTGTCTTTATGTGGCTATGAAGATTCAGGTCAGAGTCCATCACTACTCCCCGAGTTTGGGTATGATTGCTACTTTCTAGCAGTAATAGCTGAAGCTAAGTGTTGATTCTAGATCGGTCCAAAGATAATAATTTCAGTTTCTGTTTCTATTCAGCAGGAGAATGTCATAGTACATTCACACATTAATCTGTTCCAAGGATCCGTATGGGTTCAAACTTGCCTGATGACATCGTAACTTCCTGTATAGTTTATGGTAACCAATCTTAATTCCTGTTGTAACCTGAGCTAGTGGGAACATGTAGATATTTTAAGTAAGAGGGGTCTTAGGATCGAACCTTGGGGTATCTCACATTTAACTTCTGTCCTCTTCCATGAGAAATCAACTATTGAAACAAAGAAATCTATGTTCTTTATGTAAAATTTAAATCAACACTGTACTGGACCAGAGAGTCCTACCCTACTCTCCAGTCATTTCAGTAATAAATTATATTGCCAAAAGTATTTATTCACCTGCCTTGACTTGGGGGTGACTTTAACTGACATCCCATTCCTAATCCTTTGCAGCTAGAACAGCGTCAACTCTTCGGCTCTCAAAGTTTAGGAGTGTTATGGAGATTTTTGTCCATTCTGTTATGATTCATGTCCTGTCCATGCTGTGTTAAGCACTCATTCAGTTCACCTGCCACGCCTGATTGCTTACTTGTTCCACCTGGGCCCTGCCCTACTTAAACACCCCTCAGCCTCTGCTTCCTTGCCAGATTATTGATAGCCACGAGCCAGTAGAGATCCAGCGTTTCCTGCCAAGCCTTCTGTGTTTCTTCGACCCCCCTTCTGACCACGGATTTACCCCTCCTGCCAAGCCCTTCATGGATCCCTTGTATTCTGGATTTCTGGACCCTGACCCAAGCTCTGCCTCACGACCACCGATTTTCGCCTGCTCCTCAAAGCCAAGCTTGCTCTCTCTGTCCTCCAGTGTATGACCTCTGCCTGTTAATCGTCAAAACCCCTGGGTGTTGGATCTCCCCGTGGAGATCTTCATTGCCTCCTCAGAAGCCTTTTCCTCTGGTTTCCTGCATCTCCCAGTCATCAGATCCTCTGTACCTCTGCTCCACCCATCCACTGCTCTGCAGGTCAGTTAAGCTGAACATTTCTAAGAAACCCCTTCTTTACCCGTGCATCACCAGTCTTCTCCCCTCTCTCCTCAGTCCTGTTTGATGACCTCTCCCTGAGCAGAAACCAGAGTCTAAAATAAACCTTTTTCCTTTCGTATACTCCTGTGTGTGGTTGAATTTCCGGGTCCCCCGGAGTGCCTTACACATTCTTCCAGAAGTGCATTTGTGAGGTCACATAGTGATGTTGGAAGAGAAGGCCTGGCTCTCAATCTCCGCTCCAATTCATCCCAAAGGTGTTTATCAGATTGAGGTCAGGACCTTGTGCAGGCCAGTCAAATTCTTTCACACCAGACTCTGCCATCCATGTCTTTATGGACTTTGCTTTGTGCTCTGGTGCTCAGTCATGTTGGAAGAGAAGGAGGCCAATTCCAAACTGTTCCCACAAAGTTGGGAGCATGGAATTATCCAAAATGTCTTTGTATTGGAACTGGAAGTAAGGGGCCAAAGTCCAGCTCCTGAAAAGCAACCTCACACCACAATCCTCCTTCCACCAAACTTTACACTTGGCACAATGCAGTCAGACATATATCGTTCTCCTGGCAACCGCCAAACCCAGACTCATCCATCTGACTGCCAGATAGAGAAGCGTGATTTGTGACTCTATCGAATGTGCTTCCACTGCTCTAAAGTCCAGTGACAGTGTGCTTTACACCACTGCATTGGACACTTTGCATTGCTCTTGGTGATGTATGGCTTGGATACAGCTGGTCACCATGGATACCAATTCCATAAAGCTCTCTGCACACTGTTCTTTAGCTAAACATGAAATTTGGAGGTCTGTAGTGATTGACTCTGCAGAAAGTTGGTGACCTGTTTCTCCTTTTTTTCTTTGTTGTTACACCATCTCCACCAGTACTCCCGTTAGGGGGCGATGTTGAGCTTTTGGCCCCACCCACCCATTAAACTGGAATCCGAAAATTTCACAATGGGGACAATATTGGGCAAAGTTTGGTGAGTTTTTGGATATGCTAAGGCCTACAAAAAGACATGTAAAAAGATGCAAAAATAAGAATAATGTCTACGACAAAAAATAATCTTGGGATTACAATAGGCCTTTGCAACGTTTCACTGCTCGGGCCTAATTATATCAAACCAAAATAATCACACCAGCATTGTATTCCCTGTAAAAAAAAAAATAAAAATTCTGCAGTCTGGTTGACTGTTTCACATTGTAAAGCTGCAAGATTTGGCCTATTAGTAATGTTAATCTTATCTTAATTGACTAGCAACATCAAACTATTAATTTTACAATTTCTAACATTTTTACAATAAATTTCTGTGTTTTCTACATTTTATAACAGAAAAGTAGAAAACATTATGTCAAATTTATGTTTGAGTTATAGTAATTCAATGCATCTTCAAAATAATGTTTAGGATGTTACAGTTTAACAGTTAGAATTTTTACAAAATTTTACTATAAAATTTACAGATGTTTTTGCAGTGTAGGTGCAGGCTGCACAGAGTCCAGAGAAACATCCAGTATCTCACAGCAGTGTGTAAGATATAGCAAGACAGAAATTAATGCAACTCTATAACCAGCACAGATAAGGCTGTCATTTGGTTTGGTTATGTTGCATATTATTGATATGCAACATATTATTGATACTAACACTACACAAACCGATTGTAAGAATATTTTATACCTTTTAAAAATTCTAAAAGCTTCCAGTAGTGCGTCTCATCCCTGGGAATCAGGGGGTTCATTTAGCTTACATTGAGATTTATAAGAGATTGGAGGAAATAGGAACTGGGGATTGACATTTTCAGGAATGTAAATGTGACAATAAGTCTAAATGAAGAGATAGAGATATTTTGTAAAATGTACTTTAACCCAAATCCTTAACACTGGACACAATTTTCTTAACTTTGTCCCTTATATGAAAAACACATTGAAATACCTGTGCAGTTCGGAGATTTTGAGGCTCAGTGTTGTGCAAGCCTGGCCTCACAGGCAACTTTCCAATACCTGAAGAGCTGTGAATGGAAGGAGGCTGAATAGAAGATGCAGAGCTCTGGACTGCTGGGACCTGCACACAGATAGTAATCTACATTCAGGTTGTAATATGTGAGCTGTAAGTCTTTTTTACACATGAAATTTATACAATATGTTTTCCTTCCTACATGGCTTTATAGAATGCATTGGCACATTTACTACAAGCTGAAAAGAATGTCGTAGGTTTTTTGCACTGTGGGGCCCGGCCTGACCCTATTTTATTCTGGCCCTGGCTGTGTGTGCATTGAGCATTAGTGACACCTATAAAGAGTGAGAGGATCATTGCATCAAGAAAATTCCTGTTGAATCTGCCTATGCCTACCCCGTGGAGACTGCAGAACACTTCCATTCCTTGATGTCACATCCAGGTGTTTCTATACGTCCTTATCAGCAAGGAAGTTGAGAGCTTTACCTTTAACTACTTCACTTAAAAAATTCTCATCTGAGTATTATCTCTAAATTAGACTCATGTTTGGTGCAGATGAATTACTGCTGACCCTCTAAAAAAGGTATTGAATCCAATGATTGTGGATAAATAATGTGCTTGATGGGAACAATTGACTTTTGTTTAGGAGGAGATGAGTGAGGGATGGAGTCAACGTAGAGGGGAGGATAGAGTATATTTTTTAATATATGTGGCTCAATTTACCCCACACCTTACTCCTACGCCATACACAGGGTAAGTGCCATGAGAACTTTTTTGGACATGATACATGATCAAAACAGTTATGTTTACACTGTGACAAGTAGTATTAAAATACTATTAGTATGTGCAGGAAGAAAAGACTGGAAATCTTTTGGCATGGTACATAAAATTGCTATTGAATGCGAGGACAATAAATAAACTGCAGATGAAGGCTGTTAAAGCTGCAGTATGTAACTTTTATAAAATATTTTTTCATATTCATTTAAACTATGATTATATCGTGACAGTACAACACCAATGGAATATATATATATATATATATATATATATATATATATATATATATATATATAAAAATCCCTTCTCACCCTCCGGGGGGTGGTCTCTTTCATCCTCTGAGCT
>CAEGAF010023529.1:0-15705 GCA_903067075.1 Micropoecilia bifurca
TTCTTCAGCTTGACAGCATCCCTCACCGAAGGTGTCCACCAACGGGTTCGAGGGTTGCCTCCGCGACAGGCACCAACGACCTTGCGGCCACAGCTCCGATAAGCCGCCTCAGCAATGGAGGTTATCTGAAATAATACATAGAAGTACCTCATTGTCAGATTTGACAGCGGATTTATTTTTCCACCATGTCTTATTTTTGTTTCTACTGCTCTGCAAAACCGGAGATTTGTGAATCATTTCTTTGCGTTGCAGGTTTTCTCACGTTATGAGAAGCATCGGCAGCTGATTTTGGAGGAGATCTTTACTTCTTTGGCCAGGTTACCCACCAGCAAGCGCTCTCTGAGGAATTTCAGGTAGCTTGATTAAACATCTGTTCTTATTGACATGTGAAAATAAACTGTTGTAGGCACCAAAGGGGAACAAAAATGAAATGTATAATTTTACTTTGAGCTCTAGAATCGCTCGTTGCCCGTGGTGACAGCCAACTTACTGTGGTGTCTCTTTTTTGCTAGGCTGAACAGCTCGGACAAGGATGGAGAACCGATGTACATCCAGATGGTGACCGCTCTGGTGCTGCAGCTGATCCAGTGTGTGGTCCATCTCCCTACCGACAAGGATGTTTTTGAAGAGTACGACAAGGTCGGAGAGCAAACGGATCAAAAACCTTCTTCCCATCCGTGTGGAAAACTTATTTTTTGATCAATCTTTTTTGTTTTAAGGTGGATCAGGATGTCCTGATAACCAACTCGTATGAGACGGCTATGCGGACAGCGCAAAACTTCCTTTCAGTCTTCCTCAAAAAGTAAAATGATTGTTCCCACCCTTTATGTTGTACTTCAGCAACAAATATTTAAGCTCAATTATTATTATTTTTTATTACTATGGTGACTAGATGAATCTTTAAGCCTTCTGGTACTACATTAACCATTTATTAAGCAATTAACCAATCCTTCTGAAGTACATTTCATTTTTCAATGGCTTTTGTTAAATAAATCAACTTTTTCTGCTCTGTTCTTTTTATAAATAATTATTCTTATCCTTCGCCTTTGTATCAGATGTGGCAGCAAGCAGGGAGAAGAAGACTACCGACCGTTATTTGAAAACTTTGTCCAGGACCTGCTCTCGACTGTAAACAAACCGGAGTGGCCTGCAGCAGAGCTGCTGCTCAGTCTTCTTGGAAGACTTTTGGTTAGTATGGATAACTATTTGAAACTGAAGATATTTAAATCTATGCATGAGTGCTAGTGTGAGATTGGTTGAAACCACTTAGTACCTTTTGAAAATTAATCCTCCCTCATGCTTTATTCAGATAATTAGCTTTATCCTGCATGTGTCAATGAAATAATTTTTCATACACATGTAAATAAGTGATCATTGCAATTTGCATTGCTTTGTTGTAAGTTTTTTTTCTACTTCTCTCTTTTATTCCCATCAGGTACACCAGTTCAGTAATAAGCAGACAGAAATGGCTCTGAGAGTAGCATCTCTGGACTACTTAGGCACAGTGGCTGCCAGACTCAGGAAGGACGCCGTCACTAGCAGGATGGACCAGAGATCTATCGATCGCATCCTACAAGAGGTAGAAAACTTTGTCATTGCATCCAGCGTTCAACCATGAAACTGAAACTGGCTGATGATTGATCCTATTGAATTAGTAATTACCAATGGCTGGTTATTTTGATTCACAGTCTTGGACCTTTTTTCTTAGTTGACAATCGGAGTCATTTTGCTCTTATTTGACGTGGTCCAAAGAGATCTTCTAGGGGGAGGTTCTGGTTCGTAAAACATAGAACTCTCAAGTGGATTAAACTGTTACTCATCTTGAAAATTACTTCTGCATATTTTAAATTAATAACAAACAAAGTAGGTCTTCTCTACCTAGATGTATTATTATATTTCCTATAAATGGGTGTGGTTGGGACGTAGTGGTTGGTAGTGGATGTGCTTGCAAAATTCCTATAGCTTGCCTTTATAAATTAAGTAAGATGAAAAATCTGCTGCAGACATTTATGTCTGATATCAGAGGTCAACCTCAGAGCTGTTGTAGAGTCGCAGATCTGTGCCATAAAGGGTGCGTTCACACTGCAGCCTGAAGTGACTCAATTCCGATTTTTTGGTAATTCCGATTTTTTTGCCGGGTCGTTCACACTGCCAGTAAATGCGACCTTTATGTGTTCTGCTGTGTAAACGGGCAAACGACCTGAAAGTGTCCCGCATGCGCAGTAGAGGGCGCATTAGCGTCAGCGTTCTCAGTGTTCTGCCAACCGCCATTAAAAGAAGAAGAGCTCAGTGTTTGCGGAAATAAACATGGAGGCTAACGGTGGAGCTTAGCTTACATATTTGAAGTTGTTGTCCAAGCGGAGCAACATATTAACAACTTAATCATCATATAGTCGTCATGGTTGTTGTTTTTCTTCCTTCCTGCGCGTATCAGGATGCAGAATAGTGAAATTTGTTGAGAATCAGTGACGTTCAGTTTGGATGAATGCGGCCAGGATGTTATGGTCGCATTTGAATCGGATACGTATCGGACATGGGTCACATTCTAAAAAGAATCTGACCTGCTGTTCACACTGCCATGAAAAGATCGGATACAGGTCTCATTACGTCAAAAAAATTGGAATTGGGTCACTTCAGGCTGCAGTGTGAACGCACCCAAAGGTGGTCAGTGATTTTACAAGCATCTGGCTTTAATCTGAACCATGACTGTCACTTTGTTTTTCCCCTAGAGTTTTAAAGTGAAGTCTTATTGAAAGGTTGTAAGCAGTTAATGTCTTTCTTGTAGCAGATTGGCTTTTTCATATAGTATAAATGTAAAATAAACCCAGGTCAGGTGGTCCTAAAGGCTGAGGCAAGCAGCTAGTCTGTTTGTTTCTGTTCTAAACTGGATTTCTGCTGCACTCTTTAAAAAATTTCAGCTTTTTAATGAACCTTTTCATGAGCCTTTAAAATACTGTTCCACCTTAATCGGATGGTTATTAACAAAGAGGGCAAATATAATAAATAGGCATATGCAAAAGGCAGCTGAGGTTGGAGATTGTGCACTATTGATGATCTTCTGATGTGAAATGTGCAGTGAACAGGAAATGCAAAGCTACTTTACTCGCCATTACTTCTGCTTCAGACAGTTATGAAGAAATTTGCTGTGCATACTCTCAGATGGGAAGATTATTGTGCACTACCTCTACACTTCTATTTTCCCTGTAAATAAATAATACTAAACTTTTTTGGTGCATTACCATGTAATGCAAACCTGATGTTGGTTTAAAGGTTCATGAAATACCTCTAAATAATATGTATCAGAATCAGATGAATTTACTGTCATTGTCAAGACAATGGAATTGCAGTTTCAGTTTCTTTGAGTCTGGATTAATGCCGAATAAAATTGCAAAGAGAGTTATCTACTGTAGGGAAGATATTTCTTACTGATTGCTGTTTACATCTTGTCTTTTTTTTGTTGTTGATGGATTTGAGTCTAATCTGTCTCTGTGACCATCTAGTCTCCAGGGACTGATGAGACGCAGCAGCTGCAGAAAGCTTTACTGGACTACATGGAAGAAATTGCTGAGAAGGATGCTTCTCTGATGGTGAGTTAACATCAGGCTTATTAAAGTGTTGAGATAAAAACATTTTTGCACACACTGAACCACACACTGATTTTTTAAATATCATTTTAAATGCAATCTATGTAAAAGTGCCTCTCTTTAAATAAATGCTCACTCAGATCTTTTACTTAGTTCATGGTGTGTTCTGTTCAACTAACATCTGATTTTTAATGTACTAATTAAAAATAGTTGCTAATTATATATTCTTTGTAATATATGTGTGATAGTTTGCCAGAAAGTTCTACATTGCCCAGTGGTTCCGTGACACCACAACCGAGGCTGAGAAGTCCATGAGGAACCAGAATTCGAAAGATGAGGACTCATCAGACGGACCCCAGCATGCAAAGGATTTGGAAACAACTGGTGAAATTATGCAGCGCGCAGAGAAACGCAAGAAGTTTCTGCGTAACATCATTAAGACGACACCATCCCATTTCACCACACTGAAGTAAGGATTTCACATTGGGCTCCATAGTAAAGTCTTTGTCTAATCTGATTGTTGATGTGTGCATTAAAAGACTCGTTGATCTTCTGCCATCTTATGATGCACTGTTAGAAGGATTTAATTCTAACCTTTTATCTGTTCCCTCTCTGCAGAACGAACTCAGACACTGTGGACTATTTAGACTCCTGTCTAATTGTGCGTTATTTGGCCTCCATGAGGCCGTTTGCCCAGAGCTTTGATATTTATTTAACACAGGTAAGATGAGTTATCTGAACTTCTGTTCAGTTAAAGTAAATGTTAGTAGTCAAAACATGTCATCAAAGTCAATAATGGTGACGTGTTTTTTTCTTCTGAGTAATCCATAAAACACATTTTTCTATTTATTTTCTTGTTAAATAGATTTTGCGAGTTCTTGGGGAAAGTGCCATCGCTGTAAGGACTAAAGCCATGAAGTGTTTGTCGGAGGTTGTGGCTGTGGACCCCAGCATTCTGGCCAGGGTATGTGAGCATGCCAATATTAATGTCTCAGTGGTTCAATTTTGTGCGATTTCAATTTTTTTTTTTTTTTTTCCAAACAGACTCTTTTATTTATATCTGATCGTTACTGGAATAAATTCCTATTATACTGCTAAACTTGCGCTTTTATTTTCCTTTGTTTTGTAGTCTGACATGCAGCGAGGCGTTCATGGCCGTTTGATGGATAACTCCACCAGCGTGAGAGAGGCAGCTGTGGAGCTGTTGGGCAGGTTTGTGCTCAGCAGACCTCAACTCACTGAGCAGTACTACGACATGCTAATAGAGAGGATATTGGTAAGTTGTCTGTTCAGTTATGTAGGATTGTGTAGAGCAGAAAGTTTTGGGAGTTTCTGAACTTGTTAGTACATATAGGAACAGAAGTTATAATGTCTAAATACTTAAACAACTGTTGCCTGCAGGCCAAATATGTTCATTCTTTCATGTTGGCGACATCAGGGGTGAGACTTTAGAAGTGCCCATAAAATAACTCATTGGTCACAAAATGTCAAAGTAATAACATTACTGAATGCTGCAGGTATTAGCTGACACTTGCATAAATGGTTAATTAAAGTATTTCTTGCTACATGAATAAAATGAAGTGGTTTGAAACAACAGGATTAGCGAAGAACCTTTCCCTTTTGGTTTGGATTACTTAAACTATCTGTATTGAAAAATAATTTAAAAATTAGTGTCTTGAACTTTGCATCTGCCGAGTGAACATATGGACATTGTTGGGCTGGTTGTCATGGAAATGTGAAGAAGGGTTCATGCAAAGTTCACTTGTTTTTACTGTCTTATACTGCCATCTGTTGGTGAAACGGTGCTCTTGCTCTTTACGCATCTATTTGATATGAAACAGCTTGTTTTTAGTGTAATGCTTTACAGAACAGTAAATATATTTGCTTTTGTAATATGATAAATAATTTTTGATGTACAGGACACTGGTATCAGTGTAAGAAAGCGGGTAATCAAGATTCTCAGAGACATCTGTTTGGAGCAACCAACCTTCAGTAAGATCACTGAGATGTGTGTGAAGATGATCCGCAGGGTCAACGATGAAGAAGGCATCAAGGTACCTGCATCATCATTTTATCATCATTTTTTCTTCTTCTTTTGCTTTCTCTTTTCTTAATAAAATAACTAAGTGTATTTTTTTTCAACATTTAGATATTTTTTTTCTTTGAATAAGTCTCATTTAAGAGAACAGTTAATTGTTAAGAACATAAAATATATTTAACTATACTTCTGTGCAGAAACTGGTGAATGAGACGTTCCAGAAGCTGTGGTTCACTCCAACTCCAGCACATGACAAGGAAACCATGACCAGGAAGATTCTCAACATCACTGATGTTGTAAGTTTCGCTACCTTTTTGGCTTGTATGTAATCATAGAATGTTGTTTATGCAAGACTTTGTCTCTATTCTACTCATTTTAGTTTCAGTGAGCCTTTTATAATTCTCATTTTTTTAGGTTGCTGCTTGTAGAGACACTGGTTATGACTGGTTTGAGCAGCTTCTGCAGAATGTGAGTTTAATTTTTGTGGCTGGCAATTTTGTTGTAATTGATATTCAAAGTCTTGTAAAACTAACCATTGTGTCTTTCCCTTCCAGCTTCTTAAATCTGAAGAGGATGCCTCATATAAACCAGCTAAAAAGGCCTGTGTTCAACTAGTCGACAATCTGGTTGAGCACATCCTTAAATACGAAGAGTCTCTATCAGGTATACAAGTTTTTCCTTATAGAAACCAAATGCTTGATGTTATACAGAAACTTGTTTCATTTTATTTGACTGTTTTTCAGAACAAAGTAATGACTCTGTTTTTTATTTCCTGGGTTGTTTTTTTTCCTGCAGAAAACAAAGGAGTAAACTCAACACGGCTTGTTGCATGCATCACCACCTTATACTTGTTCAGCAAGATCAGAGCGCAGCTCATGGTCAAACATGCCATGACCATGCAACCTTACCTGACCACAAAGTGTAACGTAAGTTCTGTTATTTGTTTTCCACTGCACCATCAATTAATTGTGCTATATGAAGTAGTTGTGTGTGTTGGCGTTTATTCATGCTGAAGTGATTACAGCAAGAGATCAGTAATTTGCTTCAACACATTTGCTTCACCCCCAGGTTGTTACTGGTTACTATCGCCAAAAGTCAGATATTCTGAGACGGATTTTTTTGTATCATGTTTTTTGAGATACACCTGCAACATGTCTGTCCTGAAGTGGAGCCAAATCTGTGAACAGTTACTTAAGGCCAGTATAACAGATTCTCCTGGTAAAATGTCTCTTTTTTTTTTTTCTCTCTGCAGTCTGCCAACGACTTCATGGTTATCTGCAATGTGGCAAAGATCTTGGAGCTGGTTGTCCCCTTAATGGAGCACCCAAGTGAAACTTTTCTTGCCACCATTGAAGAAGACCTTATGAAGCTCATCATCAAATACGGCATGACGGTGTGTGACGGTGCCTCTTCTCAAGTTTGCTTTGTTTTACAAAATGAAATGCTGCAGTTCAAGTTTAACAATAACTGTATTTCTGCTTATTTTAGGTGGTCCAGCACTGTGTGAGTTGTCTCGGAGCTGTCGTAAACAAAGTTACACACAACTACAAGTTTGTGTGGTCTTGCTTTAACAAATTCTACGGTGAGATATATTTACTTAAAAATGCCCATCGTTAAATGTGGTGTGTAACAGAGTATTCCACCTGTCTTTTTACAAGTCTGGTCTTTAGATTACACATAAAAACACAAAACATTAACTTTTCATTATTATTATATATTTTTTTTCATTCTGTGGTGTTTATTTTCCCTCAGGTGCACTTAACAAATTCAAGATTCAGCACCAAGATGATCCCAACAGCACAACATTAGTAGCAAACAAGCCTTTTCTGCTGCGATCGCTCTTCACTGTGGGCGCCCTCGGTCGACATTTTGATTTCGATCTGGAGGAGTTTAAGGGCACCAACAAGGTAGGACAACAACTTTAGCATTATTATAAGTTTGAGCTTTGACTTAATTGAGTAATATTAAGGCTATGAAACTTCAGGTTTGACTAATTTATTAAATGGCATGTTTGCTGTGCACAGATCGTCATCAAGGAGAAGGTTCTTGAGCTCCTGCTGTACTTCACCAAACACGAGGATGAGGTGGTTAAGACCAAAGCCATCATTGGTTTAGGTAAAAGTCACTATTTTTTTTCTGTATCTCTTTGCCCAGTTTGCAGGTGTTTTTCTGTCTCCTTTTTTCCTAAGCTCTTCTGTGTTTTTAAGGCTTTCATGTTCCCAGGATTAACATCTAGCATAAATTTAGATTAGATGGAAATATGAGTGGGTTTTCCGGGAGTACTTCCACAAATTTCCATTTGACCTAAATTATCTTTGTTTAGTTTGTTTCTGGCTTATTCATTCACGGATACATGTATCATCTCATTAGCAAGCCAAGTTGTTTGGTTGAAAGATGTTTTCAGAATATTGTTCTGCTCCTGCAGATTAAACTTCAGTGGCTTCCAAATGTGTATACAACTCTATTAAGATGTCAGGTGACTTCAACTGAAAATCAAACTTTTAATTAGTTGGGAAGCGGCGACAACAACTTTGCTGTGTAATTGTGTACATCTTTAAAGATCTTTGTTATCGTTATTTCAGAAACGGTCTTCCTCCTCCTTTGCTAGGAGTCTGTCAACATGCATCAGGACTTTGTAATGACCACCAAATCTATCAGATTCGGTCTATATCTTTTATCCATAGTTAGTGATTCCTTTCTTTCTTCACAGTAGACACCTGAAAGTTGTCGGCTAAATGGAATTTGGAATTATTCACAATTTAATTTACCTTGACATAAAACTGCACTATCTGAAAGAAAGCAACCCAGATCCTTAACTTGTTGATTGGAAAAATAGTTTGCTTTCATCAGATCTAACAGTCCTCACCAAGGTTTTTTATGTTTTTATTTTAGTCAAGCTTGAATCCTTCCTTCAATCTTCAAAACTCTCAGTCCAAACATACAAAGAATACAGGAGATTGCCAGGATATGTAAAGGGAGGGCTTGCCAGAAATTCCTGCAGTTTCCTTAGTGTTGCCACGGGCAACCTCCCTGACTGTTTTCCTTCTTCCTTTTTACATATATTTGTCGAAGCCACCAATTGCATTAGTCGATGATAGAATGAGGTTATGTAGACATATCTGATCAATCATATTGCACTGCCCTCTTGCAGGTTTTCTTGTTATTATGCATCCAAGCCAGATGTTTGTGCCTGAGGTGAAATCCTTGTACAACGGTATCCTGGCCGACGCCTCCTCCTCCATCAACCTCAAAATCCAGGTCCTTAAAAACCTGCAGACGTACCTGCAGGAAGAAGACTCACGGATGCAGGAAGCAGACCGAGAATGTAAGTTAATTTCACTGGTGACATAACTTCTTTTTTTCTAAGAACTTTAGGATTGCACCTTTTTACAGAGTGTTTTGAGTGATGAAAAAGTGGTCTGGACTTTTTAATTAGCTCTCGTTTCATACGATCATCTTGGAGAAAATGGCAACTGTTTTTGTAACTTTTTAGGGAAGAAACTGTCCAAACAGGAGGATCTGAAAGAGATGGGAGACATTTCATCAGGGATGAGCAGCTCCATTATGCAGCTGTATCTAAAACAGGTGTTGGAGGCGTTCTTTCACACAGAGTCCAGTGTACGGCACTTTGCTCTCAATGTCATCGCTTTGACGCTCAACCAGGGTCTCATTCATCCTGTACAGGTAAGATGTCAAATATCTAAATCAACTGATATATTTTTTTGTTTACTGTCTCCGTCGGAACTACGTCACAATCAATGTCACATCAACCAACTTTATTTTTCTTGGTTCTTGCAGTGTGTACCCTACCTCATTGCCATGGGAACAGACCCAGAGCCCAGCATGAGAAACAAAGCTGACCAGCAGCTGGTGGAGATTGACAAGAAATACACCGGATTCATCCATGTAAGATGCTATTAAAGGTTTTTGTTTTGTTTTTTTTCATTTTTGCTGTTAAACTCAAGAACAAATTAATCGAAGAAAAAAACAATCTAAAACAGTTTTTTCCTGGTTAATAAATAAACACACCCAGCAACAGTACAGCCAACCAACTTTATTTAATGACTTCCTTAGACAAAGTCTGCTGTATTGCTAATGGGATAATTAACATTTTGAAATATATTTTTATTGTTACTCTGATTTTATTGTTACTCTGATCTTTGAAAACATATTTTTGTAACTGATTGTTTTACCTGCTGCTTATAGACCAGCATTGTCAGTATGCAATGTTTTGCAATATATTCTACACTCTTGTTTCCTTTTTTCCCTGTATAGAACTAAGAAGAAAGGCAGCCAGATTTACTAGACCTCAACAAACAAGAGTTTGAAATTTCTGCCTACTCTGAAACTCTTTTTCTGTACCATAACATTACAGATGAAGGCAGTTGCAGGGATGAAGATGTCATATAGTTTGCAGCAGGCCATCAATTCATCTCGTGGAAGCATTGTAAGAGGCTTCAGGCACGATGAGACACACTCAGCTCTCTGCTCCCATCTCTACACGATGATCCGGGGCAACCGGCAGCATCGGAGGGCTTTCCTCATCTCACTACTGAACCTCTTTGATGACAGTGCTGTAGGTCCACCCTTTACTTTGCAAATTGGTATTTTCTTATAAATCACATACCAAGTAATCATTTGTTTTAAGGAAGAGTTGTTGTTTGTCAATGAAGTAAAAGGGTTTTGGGCTCTAAATCTGTTTTGTCCTTGTTTTCATGCGGTTCTGCAGAAGACGGAAGTAAACATGCTGCTGTTTATTGCCGACAACTTGGCATGTTTCCCATACCAGAGCCAAGAGGAGCCGCTCTTCATCATGCACCACATAGACATCACACTGTCTGTTTCTGGCAGCAACTTGTTGCAGACCTTTAAAGAGGTAAGTTGACAGAATCAGGGTTCCTCCATAATCTAGAGAAGTCTGAAAAAGCATAAAAAAATGGATTTTGATGTCTTCTAGGTCTGCATAAGTAAGAAAAAAAGATTAAAAAAATATTTGTTCTTTGAGACTTTATCCCATACTCCATTGTCTAAAGTGCCCTTTGGCCAGTCTTTTCTTCTGCATTTCAATAAAATTCTGTTTCTTTTCCAAATTCCTTGTGTTCCACAACCTCATGTCCTTCCTATATATTCTTTTTTGTCCTAGAGTCATATGTCCCATTCTTTCCTTCCACCTTTGTTATGTCATTTTTCCAAATTTCATGTTTAAAGTTTCCCCACTGCAGACATATGGTGAACTTTATTTTATATTTTAAATAGCCCTGCATTTCTATGTAGCAGCTTTTATTTTGACTAATAATTATGTTACATCCCACAGACAAAAAAAACCAAGATTTTTCTTTTAGCGGTTTTAGGTTTTCTTGAAACTTTTTATTTTTTCTTATCAGCTTCTGCTAAAGGAGCCAAGACGGAAGGAAAAGAAAGTAAAGGTGTGGAAACACACATCTGATGGTGAGGATGAAGAGGGAAAGATGAACTGCGATTCTTCCAGAAGTGGCGAAGAGGAAAACTGTAACAGTGACGAAAACGAAGACAATGACGACGAAGTGGTGCATCGGCCAAAGAAGTCAAGAAGACCCATTGAAAACTCAGACAGCTCCGAATCTGAATCCGACTTCGAGGATTTGGATATTGAGGATGTGGAAAAAGTAATGAGGCTCCTGCCAGATAATCCCATCGGCCTCTTGGACTTCGCCAACGCGGTTCAGGGCATCTTGCTTCTCCTCGTGCTCAAACAGCATTTAAAGAACCTCTATGGATTTTCTGACAGGTAAAGATTCCATCCGAATTCATCTTCAGACTACATAATTTTCAGCCATGTTGGGTTTAATGTAGTCAAAAGGTATTATAGATTTAGAAATATTGAAATATATACTAAGGCTCCAAATTATTCAATGGAAGAATGTTTATCAGCATAATGATAATTCAACTTTCTGATAAAGTTGAAGTCCTTGAGTTTGGAGGGCCTGTTTACCATCACCATAATGTTGAGTTCCATCCTCGGGTTTAGTTGTGAACTCATTTTGTGACTTTGTTGTCATCAGGAGTCTAGAGCAGAGCGCATGCTACATGTTTGGGTAATTCAGCAAAAGTTGGAATCGCTCAGCTCTTGAAATTTCAAGAAGCGTTCTCTGTCTGTCAACAGTAAAATCCAGAAGTACTCTCCAACGGAGTCAGCGAAGGTGTACGACAAAGCAGTGAACAGGAAAAACAACGTCAACTTCCACCCAAGACAAACCTTGGACTTCATCTTCAACAACATGAGCAACGCCACCCTGACGGAGGATGTAAAAAGGCGGATAGTCAAACAGTATCTGGACGTAAGTAATCAAGCAGCAGATATGTTTCAGATCAGTCCTTGTGAAACGTTGCGCGTTGGTCTCTGACAGGTGTTGGAGAGACCGCCGCGTTACTAAGTAGCTGGTCTGTGAAATAATTGTCTCTTTGATGCACACAGTTCAAGATTCTGATGGAACACCTGGATCCAGATGAAGAGGACGAGGAAGGAGAGGCATCTGCCAGCGCCAACATCAGAAACAAAGCCATAAACGCCCTGTTGGGAGGCCCTGGGCCCATGTCGGGACCCAGCCCCCGCAATCAGGCGGGACCAGAGACGGATGACGACGACAGCGATATTGACGAAAGGACCCCAGGGGTGAGACGGATAGATTCACTCCATGTTTAGTGGCTCCTGTTGACCCGAAGCTAACGATTTTCAAACTTCTTCCCCTCTGCAGTCCTCTCGAAGGTCAAGGCGAGCCGGCGACCCCTCGGATCCAGGCCGAATGAGCGAAACGGTGGAAGCTATGGATGTGATTGCCCTCTGTTGCCCCAAATACAAGGACCGACCGCAGATAGCTCGAGTCACCCAAAAGACTCCCAATGGGTACACCATCCACTGGATGGCGGGCTCTTACTCGGGACCCTGGGCAGAGGCCAAGAAAAGGGACGGCCGTAAACTGGTGCCTTGGGTGGACACTATTAAGGAGTCGGACATCATTTACAAAAAGATTGCCTTGACCAGCAACCACAAACTGAGCAACAAAGTTGTACAGACTTTACGCTCACTATATGCAGCACGGGAGGGAGGGGCTAGCTAATGGCTCCTGTATTTTTATTTTTGTTCTCGTTTGTTTGGGTTCCCCTGTTCCATTTCTACTTTATGAAAATCCTCCCCTTCCCTCCTCCTGCTCCTCCTCCTCCTCAACCTGTCACCTCCAACAACACAGCCAAACTTCACTGGATTCCTACCTACCCCCTCTTCCTCATTTTTGTAAGAGAACACAAGAGGGAAAGAATATTTGACACTACATACTTTTTCATGACTTACTCTTGCAAAAATGACACACAACACGAGACTTATATTAGAGGGACTTGTTCATGTTTTGTGTAAATGTTCAGAGGATAGAATCCTGGAGGCATTAAAGGAATAATTCACCCAAATTATCCATTAGAAGGCTATCAGAAGAGAAACCTGGAGGGAAATGTTTTGTCAACATTGTTGTGGGAGCTCCTTCGCTGTTGTGCAGCAGATTCTAGTCGTTCATTTCTACTCCCACTGTACCATAGTTTAACATGACAAAAAACTAAAATGTTTATATCTCTGAATACAAAAAAAGCTGTAAAAAAAGAATAAAACCTTAAGTGAATGTTGGAAATTAGTCTTTTTGATGTTCTTATTAAAGTGTTTTTTGGAGTTTATTATATGACTAGCACCCTGTTGGGTTTTTCCTTTTAGCTTTTAGATATGAGGGAAAAAAAATTAAAAAAGAAAATAAGATTTTTTATTTTTGTTCACGTTTATTTGTCCATGCTGTACAATGGCAGAGTCCTCTGAATATAATTTATTCTATTTCGAACTACGCATGCAGTATATGTGGCCTATTGCAGGAGGATATTTTGTAAATGTAGATTTTGTTGTATTAGGTCACCCTAGTAATACAAGGAAAGGGATTCATACCCCTTTTGGTGGAACAAATACTGCAATAAATTTTCTACTTCTCTTTGTCACTTGTCTGCTCAAAGTGTTAATATGAGTTCATTTTACAAATGAAAAAGAATGAATGAGTTGTTGTAACTACATTGAAATGCTTAGGGTGAACTTTTTCTATGTGACAGTCCGCTTATACCAGTAATGCCGAGCATTGGTTTCAAGTCCATAGACCCAAAACAACATACGATGTGTTTGTTTCTCCAGTATAGAGGGACAAAACTGCCAGTTCAATAAATAAGTTGTTAAATATTTATATACCCAATAATTTAAATAAAATTTGAAATACATGCATCAAATAGAATTTCTCTAATTATTTAAATCTTGCAATAATGTGTTAAAAACAAAAAGGGTAAATTCATCAAACTTTGTGTTCATGTAATCACAATCTTACATATTTAAATAGCCTGTCGCTCTGTCAATTCTCCTTATACAAAGTGGAGGTTTATCAGGTTTCTGTTTTAAGCGCCACAAGGACACTAAATATTTGTATAATAGACCCAGTTACAGAAAATTTAATATAGGATATTAAAACTGAAGGAATTAAATTTTGAGATTTGATCATTGCCAGTGTTAAGTGGCAATTGTCCAGAAAGGATGCTAGAGCTTTCTAAAAAGTCTTTACTCTGTAATTAAATTGGTCACAATTTCCATATTAATTACATTTTTTTGTTAGTTTGTTTCATGATGGTATTACCCCGTCAAAGACTGTATAAGTAAATTGTCCCAAATTTTAAACATGTTGCATGTTTTTGAAGTATTTAGATACATTTCGTGTCCACTGCGTGAGCCATAAGTGACAAATTAGGTAATTTACTAGATGGCTTAAGTCATTCATCCCTTTATCATTCATTTTATTTAATTTTTTTATTTGAAAACACAAACCAATCAAATAAATCACACACAGCAACGAGTTCCACTAGGAATGCGTATGACGCGTTGAAGCGCGTTTGGACCGAGGCGCTCGCCGTATAAGTAAGACGTCATCGCTGTTCGATTTTGGAACGTTTTGGCGGGGTTCACCGGATAAAGTCGGATGAACTTTTGATTTAGTAAACATTCGTTTATCGTCGAACAGATATGGAGCGGTAAGTGTAAATTCTTACTCTCTGAATTAAATGTTGCAGGAAAACTAAATTCAGGGAAAATGTATAACAAGTCCTTCCTGCTTGAATGAGTCGCTTTCGTTTCCCGACAACCGTTAAATTTAAAGTCGGCTGCCGCGATGTTTGCTGACCGACTTATCAGGTTTACATCCATTTTGAAGTTTTGTTTCACCAAGTCGTATTGTGTGTGTGTTGAGTTTATGTTCCGTAAATTTGCGTTAGATTCATTTTTTTTAAATGGCATTGTCTCTGACTAGCCCGACAAGCTGCTAGTTTATATCCAGATTGTGAGCTAAGCTAGCAACGCTAGATTGATCATCAGCGTAATGGTAGCTGTAGCAACTGTTTATTGAATACAAACACGCTTTATTTCTGATTGTGTGAAGCGGAAGGAAAAGCCGAGCCAGTCGACCGTCAGACATGCCGATGAGAGTCCAAGACACCAACAGGATGAGTGTGG
Source organism: Micropoecilia bifurca (assembly GCA_903067075.1). Taxonomy (NCBI): domain Eukaryota; kingdom Metazoa; phylum Chordata; class Actinopteri; order Cyprinodontiformes; family Poeciliidae; genus Micropoecilia; species Micropoecilia bifurca. The sequence continues at coordinate 15,176 of CAEGAF010023529.1, forward strand.
CGTACACAACACCTCAAAGGTTGGGTCCAAATTAACTCTTATCTCTCACATATTTGGACGTTATTAACGCGGTGCATTTATTCTTGGATTCAGATGAGCTTGTTTTTTTTTTATGGCTGTTATTTTTATTGCACCACACCCACAAGTATAAAGCACTACTCAAATACCATTTACCCACAACACATTCTGCTAATAAATATTTTACAAAGGAGGACATTCATTTCTTATTGTAGACGTTATTGGTATAATATATTGAGATGATTCTGTAAAACTGACAACTGCAAAAAAGAAAAACGAATGTATTCCAACATTTTAAATGTAGAATGGTGTTCCTCAGTTTACTGTGTGTGTTTGGATCTCATCGTAGTAAACTGCCTTCCTTTGGGAAGCTCAGCATGTCCAAACCTCCATCTGGGACCTCAGAAAGAAGGACCAGCTTCTTTGGTCCCCGGTAAGGGAATATTTACAAAACCTTGAACGACAAAAACCCTTCCAACCTATTCCTGCTGCTAAACTACTTGCTGTTATAT
>CAEGAF010023531.1:0-11022 GCA_903067075.1 Micropoecilia bifurca
TACCGCCTTCTCCCTTGATTTATTTCTCTTGACTCTTCTTTATGTCAGTAGTGTCTTCTTCTTGCTCCTCTCCTCTCCTCTCCTCTCCTCTCCTCTCCTCTCCTCTCCTCTCCTCTCCTGTCCGCCCTGTCCTCACTCTCCCCTCCCCTGACCGGCTCTCCTGGCTCAGGCCCAGCTAAATTACCAGTTCTGCAGAACGATGGTGACAGAGTGCAGAACTTAATTACACACCGGCTGACAGCGAGGACTATGTGTTAGATTCTCTCCCCTCTCATCCTGCTCTCTTCTCTGTGCTCCTCCACCTCATCCTTTCTCCTCATGTCTTCTGTTTCCTTTTCATTTCCCGTTTTTTTCTTCTTCTCCATTCTCTGAACGTCTCTCTCCCTGTCTCCCTCCACCTTGTTAATGACTAGTTTTGAAACAGTGACCCATATTGGATTTGGCATCCAGTGCCAGGCAATGGCATTCAATCCTCTTTAACTTTTCCACATTGGGCTTTATTATGTTCACAAACTTTAAAGTATTGTTTTGGGGTTTTATGGTAGACCAACACCAGGAGAAGAATCGCTGTACAGAAAAATAGTTTGTGGTTTTGAAAATGTTCTACAATAAAATCCAAAAGATTGGTGTACAGTTGCAATTAACCCACTTTACTGTGATACCTCTAAGTAAAATGCTCAACAAACATGGACAAATGTGATCTGATTAGTTTTGATTTATGGCCCGAACCAAAATTCAAGTTTCTATGGCGCCTTTAATAAACCTTCAACACATACAGTCAAATGACAACCAAACGAGAATTTGCGACATAAAGTTGTATTAATCTCCTTATTGTAGTATAAATAGAGGAGCAGATAGCTTAACCTGTTGAGGAAGGAAATAAAATAAGTAGGGTGTAGCAGGTAAGACTGTAACAAGTGCAGCGCACAGTAAGCTGCCCTGCTCTCATCAGTCACACATTACAGACAATTTGCACCCGATTCACACAACAAATGACAAGACGGAGCTGGAAGACTTTAAAAGCTGAAATTGGGATAAATGATGCAAATTATGTTTTAAAAACAAAAGCAGTAAAATCATTATAAAGGAATACGTCTTGTTTAATTCGGGCTCAGGAAAGAAAAGTTAGTTAGACGGCTCAAACACAAAGCCCATGGACCCGGGTTGGATTTTTAGGCCTGAACGAACATTAACATGACAATCACATTTTGTGGAAGAAACCCAACATCACCCTGAACACAATGTCACTACCTTTCTTCAGCTCAGACAGAGAAATGCCTGAGGGCTAAATTCAGACCACATTGACCCTAAACGTACAGCTAGAGCTACATTGGGAAGAGTCTTGACGATAGTTTGGCCCAGTCAGAGTCCGCACATCCATTTTTTTATACCTTCTTATCTCTGCAGGGTCACTTGGAGGCCGGTGCCTATCTCGGGTGATCGTAGAGTGAGAGGCAAGGTACGAGCCTGATGGGTCACCAGGGAAACAAAAAGAGACACACAAGGACAGAGAACCATCCACACACTGACACCTAAGGGGAATTAGTCAAATTATTCAACTATTCTCAATTCTGTGGGAGGAAGACAGAGCACCAGCAGAGAAACCACGCATGCAAACGTCATTCAGAAAGACAACCAGGCCAGAATCTGAACCAGGGAGCTTCTCGCCTCCAGGCAACACAGATACCAACTGTGTCACCATGCCGAGGCAAGACCTTCATTCAGCTGGTAATCTGCAATACGACTTCAATACTGATGTGGAATGATGTGTACTCTGACTGAGGAGGGGCAAAATCCCGTCCTCCAAATCTAGAAAGCTGGTTGTAACGTGACACCATATCGTCACCTTCCTAAAATAACGGCCTAAGGCTGTTTTTGCCTTACACAATTTTTCTTTAGTCTATATAATCTTTTGCCAAAATCAAGTTTGGCAAAACAAAAATTACTTTAATGATTTATTGTAGGAAGATGATGATAAGACAAAGTTAATTTAGTGTGATTATGCTCATGTGTCAACTAGAAACCATCTTGCAGAGGCATAATAATAAAGAAAACCACTTCATCCGTCTGGTGGCTTGATGGAGAGATGTATCAATTACAGACAATCAGAGACCAGCAGGTCCCTGGACTGGAAGTCCATTGGGAAACGGTGAGACCACGGTGCTACATAATATTCATCAATTCCCATTATTAACACACACTGGAGACTTGCATAAGAGCATCGAGACAGAACAGACCACTGGACACCAGCCACAGCGGTCACTACAGGTCAACGGACGGAGCCTCTGTTATGCTGGAGCTTTAGTCACTCAGGATCCTGTCCATGGTTTACCCTTCAAAGGAGTAAATGTGGGAAATGAAGGCGCCAAAAGATTGTTTGAAGAAATTAATTCAGGTTCTGAGAGAAAAGTGTAAGAACAATGGGCCAATTTTCAGCCAGAAAGTCTTGGGTTCTGGCATCCTTATGTGCCACCTATCCAGGAAGTGTACAGCAATTCATGGAGAAAGTATTTCTTGATGACTATGGCCTCTTACAGTAGGTAAGTATGCCCTGCCACAAAGCTTCTGTGGTTTAGGAATCGTTTCAGAAACAAAACACTGCATTTCTGATGTTGGCCTCTAAGAGTGCATTCACAACAGCCTTGTTTAGTCCACTTTAATCAAACTCTAGTTTGTTTTCCCAGAACATCTTGCTTGTTTGGGGAGGTTGTGAATGAGCCATCAAACTCCAATGAAGACCCAAAAACTGAACAGTCGTAGTGAATTCACTGGCACCGATGAAGAGCCAGAATTCACTGGCACCGATGAAGAGCTCATGGTCTTTTTCCAACGACCAAAGAGAAATCCTTTAGTCATTAAAATCTGACGGCACTTCATTTTTATTTACATTTTTTGAAGAAGGAACTTACGCTCTGGGTCTTCTGAGGTTTTCGCATCACTTCCTTCAATGCTTTTTTCTATTGGGCCTATTGGCCAAACAACTATGGTCAATGAAGACTTCACCTCACAAACCGTCTAATTTCAGATACCATAGCTCACCTTCAGAGGTCTAATGAAGTCCGTACCTCAATGACCCGGTTCTGTTTGAACATAAAATACACTATTAATCAGATGACCATTATGTCTGATTGTGTGTGTTTAATTGGTATTGGATATATATATATACACGAATCATTTCACAGTTGGAAAAGCCAGAGCTAAAAGTCTTAAGTGAAATGTAAACCTGGCCTGTGTGATCAGCCTGGATTACAGGTGGAACATTGTCTCAGAAACACACAGAAAGAGCAGCAAACACACAAAAGCTGCTCACATTAAGCTCAAACTGCAGAGACCATCGTCTTTGGGGATGGATTGCTAGAAATAATTCCATAAGTCTTCTTTTTCTTTTATCTCCATGTGTAAATACATTAACAGCTTTTAATACGCGTAAGTGTGTGTGTGCGTGTAGTGGTGCCTTTTGTTGGTACATTTAGGTCAGCGTCTGTCTTCGGCTGCCGAGCCTGTGTGTTCTTCTGTCTGTGTTTGTTTTTTGTTTATAGAGTACGTGTTCCAACATTAATTTGTTTCTCAGGCTTATTTGTCCACTTCCAATTTATTCTGTTTATTTATTGCTGCTGCTCCAAATGTGCTCCTGTGTTTTCATTTGCCTGTGCATTTATGTTCTGTACACTCCTGCATGCTTTGCATACGCAATGTGTTCAAGCTGCAGCTGTTGGGTTATATGTTTTGCAACTTCATAATCTTTCTTCTGATGTTCAGGTTTCTTAAGACGAGGATAACATTTACAGACCTGGAGGAAGTTTGTGTGGCAACATGGAGGTTGATTTAGAATTTTTACATTTTTTTAGCTTAAGCTTTTGTGGATTCATCTTTATTGTGTTGAAAAAAAAATTGCTCCAGCCATTGTTTTCCGTTGCCGGTTTATTCATTGGATGAGCTTGACGTGTCAAACGCTTCAAATCGCACTGCGTTGGGCCCTCGTCGTACCTCCATATAGACTTTGACTGGAAACCACATGCACCTGATGTGTGGTACTTCCTCCTCCATACAAGGAGCTTCTGGTGCTGAGATCTCAGCAGGCTGTCAGAACAGGCTGTCCTGCATCGGGAAATGGTTCAGTCAGTCTCACTGGAAACCTTTAACTTCTGAAGTCGATTAGCTTCTCCAAAAAAACGGCTTGAAGATTCATATGAGAAACAATGTCTCATATACAACATCTCCCACTTCATCATGACAATGCAAGACCAACAGCTAAACTGGAGTTTCAGTATATACCAGTTATTGAAAAGATTTGAATCTTACAGGGTTCCTAAGTTGTTTAAGACTTTTCTAAAACATTTTATTTCAGAGGAAAAGGTGAGCTATTCTTCCACAAAGAGACTTCCACAGCAATAAAATTTATGCTGCAAGACCTATTTACCTAAGAGAAGTAAATAGGTCTTGGTAAATTGAAATAGATTATAGGACCTATAGAACTGCTTATTAAAAGGATTTGATAGATATACATATTTGAGCCTGTGTGTGTCATCTCTGTGTGTTGATCACAGAAAACTCACAACTAATTCAAACTTGTGCACCTAATCCTATTAAAAAAATAAATCAAAAATCCTGGCACTCGCATGTTGCATAATCACTGCACCGTGAAAAACGATCAGTTCAAATACATCATTAAAAGTCACAAATTAATTTGAGATTCATCCCAATGGAACCATATGTAAACTAACTTCAGCTCTAAACTGGGTTCAGATCGCAAAGTCAATTTGTGCATGCTTTTATTAGTCTTTTTTGCACATTCTGGGCGTGTGTGTGTGTGTGTGTGGTGGTGAGGGGGGGGGCGATTATTGGTGGCTGTATATATTCTGTTTCCCCTGGGTCCCTTGTCAAATATCATTAGCATCAATAGTGCACAGACACACAGACACACACAGACACACACAGAAACTACAAGAGAAGAAATGGTTTTACATGAGGTCTTCCAGCATGTGAATAGGCAGGCAATTAATATCATGGAATGTAACCATAATAATCCACATAAAGACAATGGTCCACACTCTAATCACAGCAGGCCACTGAACTACACACACAAGTAACGGTTAGATACAGAGGGTTAGCTTAAAGGGGCAGTATTATGTGTATTCCAGGCAAAAGTGGCATTTTATATCACAATAAAGTAGCTATGTTACTTTCAGTTGTTATAAAAATGCTGAATATATCAAATATGACGTAAAAGAAATTTGACCTTGTAATTTAACGCCTTGATTTGAATTGGGCCTCTGTCTCTTTAAGAAACTCCTGCTCTTTCTGAAACTCGCATTCAGGAACTCATCACAACATGGCTCATCTATTAACCCTTTAGCAAAGTTTTTACCAGCGTTGCCCTGAGAAGCAGCTCCTGTAATGAGCTCAGCTGATGCTCAGAACCAGCAGGTATTTGCTAATTGCTGCTGGCTAGTCTGAAGGAGCTGAAGGAGGGAGGGAAGCTTGGAAGATTGGCATCTATCCTCAAAGGCGGCGCTCCGTCCCCCCAAGCACTTTGCACAGGAGCCATGGAGATGAAAGGATTTCTCAAACATGCATGACAGGATCAAAGCAACATTCCAGGTGTGTATTTGAGGAGGGAATAATATTATAACATGGTATAAAACTCAAAACTGTTTACTTTATACAATACTGATGCTTCAACTATTGATACTTTTGCCTCGCTAATATATGCAGAAATGAAGGACTTGTGAATAATAATAATAATAATAATAATAATAATAATAATAATAATAATAATAATAACAATAATAATAATAATAATAATAATAATAATAATAATAATAATGCAGGAAGAGGCAAAAGCCAAATGGGCTTATAAAATGCTTCCACCCAAATAGCATAGAAAAAATTTAAAATTATACACAAGAATACATCAGTTGATCATAAAAGTATGAAATACATTTAGTATTTAGTAATCATTACATTAAAAAATCCTGTATTTTCATAGAGCATGAATGTATTCTGCACAGAAAACAGAACAATAAAGACGTGAACACGGGGACGTCCGTGTCAGGCTTCATCAATATTCCAGTGCAGACCTGGAAAATGAATGAATCTTTAATACGACCTGCAGAGTGAAGACATGGGAGCAGCCATGTAAGGTCTGTGGAGGGAGGTGGGGGGCAAGAGGAGTTAAAGTTTCATGAGGTTGGCACTGGCCCATTTATTAATAGCAAGACATTTGTGGATGAATTGGGGGAAAATGTATTATTATTTGCTCCAGTTTAACCACCAGTATGAAGGATACTTGGGAAAAGTTGCCAGGTGTGACGGGTTTAATCACTGCTTAAGTGTGGGAAAAATAGATCCCAACACTCCCATTAATGTCATATAGAAATGGGACAAAAATATGAATAATATTTATTTTTAATCTGTCGATCAAAAGATAATCAGTTTTATTGTGCAGAAAAGAAAACAAAAACCAAAACTATTTCTATGTTGTCACCTCAAGTTGTCAAGACAGTTAGTTTGAGATTTAGTTGGATAGTGGATTAGCCTAGCATCAACAAAGTAGCAGCAGTGCCAGAATAAGTGTTGTAATGTACCTGGATAACAGTGGATAGAGAGCAGCCATAAGTCAGTTACCCTGTTACAGTATAAGCAAGTTTTTAAAAGTTATAAAGTAAGTTTTCCAAGTTACGTTTCCAACAGTTTAAGTCCATTTATGGACTTTACCAAGCTCCACCCAGAAAGGCCCCTTGAAAGTCCCATGTGGCTGCATGTCTCACAAACAAAGCCTCGCGGGGCTTAGTTTCTATGTGTAAACATGGCGTCTTTCATTTTGACTGAATATCTGCAGAGTATTTCTGAGTCGATTAGTTTTCTGACAGATTTCTGACAGATTTTTAAAAATTATCAGCCACGACAATGGACAAGGGAACCAGCAAGTTCCTGTCATTTTTTCTTGCAAGACATCAAGGTGTTTGAGCCACGCGATGCCTCCAACATTGTGCGCGTCACAGCTAAATGCTACCGAACAGCAGATCCTCACACCCTCAGCATAAAAAATAGCTGTGGACAAGATCACTGATGCCTATTGTTCCTTCAAGGCTGGGTAAGTCTGCATTCATGGTTTTGAGGGTTACTTTTGAATCACTGATTTCTGTTGTTGGCAAATGTTTGAGTGTGCCTAGGCCTTATACATTGTACTTGGTGCTATCTTGGCTAACACGATTACAGTTTAGTAAAAAGCCTTTTCAGGTAATATAAAATCTTTAATGTATGTCAGATATGGTACACATTGCATATTTATCTGTTCAGCTAACGTAAGGCTGTAACAGACAGGCTTCAAGTGTAGAAGTTGTATCTGTAACTTATGAGACATTTTTGTTGGAGCTTCATAATGGATTTGTTTATTATTGACTTTCTTTTTGTCATTCACTAAAAACAAAGAAAGCAAAGCAATAATATCTACATACACCAGTAGATACTCCTTTGTTCTTATTGATCTTACGACGGTTGAGCTGCAAATGCGGTCGTACACAAGCTTTGATCCAAGCAAGACATTCCGTTTCAGATTTTGGAAATCTGTGAATTTTAGTTCCACAAATACGATCAGGATACCTGACATCGCCTGAACAGTCTCCTCTGACGGTGGAGAACCATTCTTTTTCAAGTCCTGATGCAAAAACCTTCTGCCGGTCTGCTAGTCCACAATGTACGTTAGCATGAGTTTACTACTGTAGCTTGTGTTTGTGAGACGGTCACGCACGTGGTAGCTGCGCTGTGACATGAAATGGGCATTAGCCAATGAAATGCGGCCCCTGTGGTAAGGTCCATTGAGATGCCAGAAAAAATATCAATTGGACGGACCACAGTTTGTTTGGACAGATGAGGCAAAGATGAATGAAGTGCTCTCTCAACCCTGCCTGTTGCTGCTCCCTGGTGATCAGCTGGTTGAAAGCACACTACTCAATGTTATTAATAGTTAATGATTAGTTTTAAATATCTGAACTCCTGCTAAACTGGTCGCGTCACATTTCCTGTTTTCCAATCTTCACTCCACACCGTTGTTGTTTATTTTTATGCCGTTATGAACCTTGAAGCTGCTGCTGCACATATTACTCAACAGGTTGTTGCTAGGTTACCAAAGAATGACTGACTTAGTTAGTTGATTCCACCAACACAGCTAAGCTAACCGTGACAGGAGGAGCAGCTGAAACCTTTCCTTTGCCTACATCCCCCAGAATCTAGTGCCGTTCTGGATTGGAGTTCAGTGAATATTCCATGTATTGAATATTGAATATTCCATCATGTGTATTATTTATTGATATTAATCCAGTCCTATGTTATCGTAACTGTAAAAAGTGATATATTGTTTTTTGCAGGGGGTGCACTATTTCACCAAGTAACTGTGGTATTTTTACTTCATAAACAGTTAAACGTACACACCTAACAAGGATTCTTAAAAGCATATTCTAGGTTAATATGACAGACTGTGGGTTATTTAAAGTAAGGGCTTTCTATTGTGATGGTTGTGACTGAAGAGAGGGTCTGGGGAACACTCCATGCCAACAGGGACTTGTCCTCATGCAGTCACGCTAACACACAGTTGTGTGTACGAGCGTCGGTTGCTTTGTGCGCTGAACAAACACTCACATTCAGCCACTTGACTGCAGACACTGTGAGTGTTGCGAGGAGAAAAGTCAAGTGGATTTCTTTGTGTGACAAAGGCACTTGTGTTAATTAGTCACACTGGAGAGAAATGTTAGGTAGTGCTGAAGGTAAACACAGAAAAGGCTTTTGTGTTTTATTTCATCACAGGCGTAAACACACGGTCACATAGAGGACAGTAATGTCATCCAGCACGTTATTATGGTTATGTTTACCTATAGCATGCTAATTCTCCCAGCTCCCTGCTGCAGGGCAAAATACTGACAACTATAGGTTTTACTGTCAAGTTGTCAACATACCACATGCATGATGTAGAGAACAGAAAGGGACGCAGTGCTTTGGAACTAACTGTCAACAACTAAACAACTAGATAAGGTCAAGAAAAAGGTTTGGTAAAAAAATGAATAAGGAGGGGAAGGGATGCTAGCTTGACTTGGACTATCTGAACATGTAGATGTGCTGCAGGATTCAGTAAAATAAATAAATGGTGATCTATACACAAACTCTCTGATAGATCATCAATAGCAGGAGCTTAGATTAGTGTTCAGACAATCACTTAATAATCACAAGAAAAACAGAAATCATGAAAACATAAAACTGAATGTCCTGACTAACTGTAGAGAAAGTTTGATTTCCTGTGTTTGGTGTTGAATATCGACACCAAACAGGTCGTTGCTATGGCAATGATTCTGTGTGTAATACAGCTGACAAAGAGAGCTATAAAAATGAAGAACAGGAGTGGTTCTGAGTTATTCTCCAGCTGTTTTGTACGTTACTTTTCCCTTTGATGTGGCGCACGGAACTAAATTGATAAGCAGTTTCCAGGTTTCATTTTGTTAACAGAGTTGTTCTGTTTTCTAATTGTCTTTTTCCCCTCCAGCGTTCTCTGCATGTGTTGCCCATTCTTGTTTGCTAGTTGTGTTTACAGCTAACCTCCTGTGGAGGCTCGTGTCCAGACTCCATATGTTTAGCGCCACTTACAGGCCTGGGGGAGTAAAAACATCATTTTATGATGTTTTCAGTTCACCCATGTAGATGAAAACATTTCCGGAAACTGTCTCGTGTAGACACAGGAGTTTTTGAAAACTAAAATCTGTTATAAAAAAAAAAAAAAAAAAACATCCCCCCATCTTAAGCACTGCTTGGCATCATGAGTGGTAGTTTTAAAATATTATCTTGCAAAATCATTCAGTTAGTTTTTAAATAAGAGTAATAACTTTAAAGAGAATCATGACCACACCTGGTTCCAAGAAAGAATTCAAACCAGCAATAATTAGCAAAGTAATACTTTAATATAAATTTTATCAAAGTATAATTTTTCGCAACCCAAACTCAAACTGCACATTTAAATACGAGTTCGATATTCATGATGCGATTGTGGTATGGAATTGATAGAAACAACAAAGTTAAAAGTTTTCACCTTCAATTATATCAGTCATCACAGTTTGAGCTGTTTGAGTGAACTTTTTGTGCGATTAAAGCAAGACTCGTCAGAACGGTAACATGAAACTACACAGAGCCTTCATGCTCCGTCCAGATACAGCTGACAATGTGTGGCTCTCAGAGGAAACGAGAAGCTCCTGTTCGCTTCTGTTACTCATTAGTTTTAGGGAAGGAGCCGACGGTCTTTTCATTTAACAGTCACTAGAATGTGTGGAGCTGTGAAAGGAGACTACAAACACACCAAAAAGCACTAAAGTAGAGATTTAAAAAAACAACTTAATCTTCTTTCTCTTTCTCTTTGCTAAATAGTCGTTACTTTCACCCTCGCAATAATTGGTGAGTAGTCAGACATTTTGAAGTCTTTCACTGGCAAACTAAATCTGACCTGGCCAATCCCATTGTCTAATAAGTCAGAAAAGTGACACTTACACTGAAGATTAAATTAGGCTGCATTAGAGTCTGAGTCGGCTGTGGCCCCTTAACAAGGCGGCTCCACTGCATCTTAAGCCTGTTGCTTCACCAGAAAATGTGCCAATCTGGAATCAACTTCCCTCTGACCTGCAGCTTCTGTGGCCAAAGGGTTTGTGTGGCTGGGGTTAGGTAAAGGTCACACAGTAATGTATTCCCAGATTTCCTTCATACAGAACAACTATATAAGCTCCAGACGGCCTTAATCTATCCAAACGTGACTTCAGAGTTTCTGACCATGCAGCACCAACCCGCTCTCCGCCAGCTTATCACAATTTGCCAGCTTTTACTGCAGCAGGTGCTGCATCAAAGCAATGCAGCACAGCAGGGAGACCGACATGAGCAAATGGTAGTTCCTATCCATATGGAGTCCAGTGCCGTACACACACACACACACACACACACACACACACACACACACACACACACACACACACACACACACACACACACACA
>CAEGAF010023533.1:0-27814 GCA_903067075.1 Micropoecilia bifurca
GTGGGGGGGGGGGGGGGGGGGGGGGGGGGGGGGGGGGGGGGGGGGGGGGGGGGCGGGGGCGGCGGGGGGCGGGGGGGCGGCCGCCCCCCCCCCCCCCCCCCCGCCAGAAATCAACTTTTTAGGGGGCAAAAGGAATTGTAGCTGAACATAAACAACAACACCAGTAGCTTACAAGGTACTTGTTAACAAGGTTAGGGTGCTGCATTGACATTAGCTAGCTGGTGATCTTTTAGCTACTTTACCTGCATCCATCAGCTTTACTCAACTCAGTTGGTTAGTTTGGGGTTAGGGTTAAAAAACTGTTTGGGGAAAAAACTGTGAAAAGTTATTTGCGTTTTGCTGGTTTGCTGCCATGATTCTAACACACCTGCGTAGCTCCATACAGCAGCAGGTCTCCTTCACTGCCACACAGGTGTAAATCCAGGGTTCATGTTACGTTTAAAGGCGGCTCGGAAAAACAGGTTATGACATGTTAATAACGGATTAAACAGTTTTAACTGCTGATAAAAGAGACAGAGGACACAGATATGGGAAGTGCGGAAGCCTCTACTGTATCAAATTGACAGAGGAATAACAGAGAGTTGGCTATTCTAAGATAAAACCCAGCGCATACAGCGTTCATGTTTTATTGTTTTTTGTTTTTCATCCAGACGGTTTCCCGCGCCCCCCCTGCAATGGCGCAGTTTGGTCTAGGGTAAAAATAAAAACCTGGAGTTTATCTAGGTTTTGATTAATTTAATTTGATTTTAAAAGATAACCTAATTCCCCACTTTACACGGAGATTCTAAATATGGTATAACATACACACATGATCTGTAGGTTCAAACTTATATTAGGAATTTTAAAAGTTTCTCTTACATACCAGGAAACTATCAATATGTTTGTAAAAGTAGCTAAAAAACAAATAAAATTTGAACATGTTGTAAGAGTCACTACTACAAGACTCAAAATTGCTTTTTTAAAATAACATTAGAATAATGTTGTTGACTGGAGTCAAAGTAAACTGATGCAAAGATATGAGTTTATCCCGGTTTTACATTGATTTATATTGACAACCATATTGTCAAAGGTAAAGGGAATGATAATTGAACAACTTATAACTTGTATGTACTCCAGAGTCATTACTAACAGAGTTAAAATGTGTCACACTGTATGTATATAGTAATAATGTGATATATAGTGTTGTAAAGAAACTAAATATATTGTCAGTACAATGAAATTCTCAGGTTCTAATATGATATAGCTCTAGTTTGTTAGATTTGGTGTCAGCTATTTGTCTCCACTCCCTACACCAGCTGTGTTGGTTTGCTAGATCAGAAACAATGTTCCTCAAGAAGTGGACTTAGGATTATCCCAAAGGATTCAGAAAAAAACAACATGTATGCAAATGTAATACAAAATTAATCCCTTAGAAAAATTAATTAACCAGATAATATACCAAATTAACCAGCTTTTGCACTACTTGTTGATGGAAGCAAGATGTTATAATTATTTCAACTTCACTGTTACACATTAACATGATAGTCAATGACAGCTGTTATGTGAATGAATGAATATAGTTCATCAAACCTCATGGGGAAAATTGACAGACCATAGATATGCTGTGATATATAACAGCATATCACCTATGCTGCTATATGTCTCGAAATAACAAACATCTATAATTTGCTGCAGAGTTTTACCAAAATAGATCAAACCTAATTTCTTCAATATCATTTGCAACAACATGTTTCAATAATCAGTTGTTTCCTCAGTATTTAATAAGCACTAATGTCAGCAGTGTGATCCGTCTCTGGTGCTAAATTAATTTGTATAATCAAAAACACATACACTTGTTTTCCTGCACTCTGGAAATATGAACATACAGCGCTACAGATTTACAATCTATGTGTTGATTGAAATTTATATTCCATGTTAAATTTTGGACAAAAATATATTACAGTCTTTGGGAAAAATTCCTACTTAGATTATTATACAACAATATTGTTAAAATACGAAAACTAAATTGCCGATCGTTCAAGATTATTGTTAATAATTAACTTCCTATGCGCATTGGGATACTGATGATGTTCTCCTCCTCCAACAACATTTTAATGTCATGTTGTTGTTTCATGATACAAAGGATTTTATTGTCAACAGGATTGATGAAAGAATAGCCTGACCATTGCCTTGCTGAGCTTTTCTGCTTGATTAAAATCTTATTTTGCAGCTAGCCTGGGCTTTCTCCCAGTCACTTGGATTCCACTGGTAGAATTACTACTGGGTCAATCAGTGAACAGAAGGATTGGGATACTTGTGAATGATGCTTCCACATATGTAAATACACTATTATCTGTTTTTTTCTCTTGAATTGTGAACTGACAAAATGTGTGCAAAGCTGTTATCAATAACAAAAATTGAACAAGTTTTAAATTAAACAACTTTAAATATATGGCATTTTATCTAAAAAATTTAACATCTCCAGAAGTATATAAATGAAATATGGACACGAGATACTGCATAAGGTTTCAGAGTGGAATGAGAAGGTTCTTCAGTATAATCTCAGGAGTCAGGCAGGGTTCCATTTCATGACTGCTCTTGTTCTCAATGACTTCAATCCTAATACACATGGATGCAGAAAGTTCATCCTTGGAATAAGCAAAGCAGCTTATTACCTTGGCAGTGTGACAAGTAACAGACACAAGACTAGATATGGATTGTATAATCAGAAAGGCGGCAGCAGTGCTACAACAGGAGCTCCCAGTGGAACTCTATTGACCTGTCAGCTGCAATTTATGCCTGTGACACTTGAAAAAGTACACAACTAATAAATAAAAGAAATAATTTTTTTCTTTCTACTGATGAAGCATGTAAAGATTTAGTTTGACAGGATAAGTATTGCGACTTGCTAATCATTGTCATTCAAACATTGCGAAGGTAAACAACAGAAACAGACCTGAAAATACAGGTACTATCCAAGAAGAACCAAAGGAATGTCTCAAAGCTTGTGGAGCAACACAAGCTTTGAGACATTGGGTGGTAATTTGCTGAATTACCACCCAAAGTGTAATTCAGCAAACAAAGACTTAAGTCTAAGTAAGTCCACAAGAACTTTTGAGATACTTCTAGTTCTGCTTTGCCTTATTTTTTGTGCTAATGGTCATCAGCTGATGAAAAGATTCAATTTGACTATTTTATTTATTTTGTCTGTTTCAAGTTGCATTTTGAAGCTCAACACACAACTTGGGATACAGTCCTGCAGCAAGAGATGTGAACACTTGTGAATTTTTCCTCAGTTTTACAATATTAATCAGAACTATTTTTATATTTATTTTATTTTTATTTACATATTTACTTATAGTTGCTTTTCTGGACAATGGAAGCCAAAATAAAACTTTATTGAAAAGGTGTCCAAACGTTTGACTGTTGGTTTTATCTGGAGATTTGGTCTAACTTTAAGTTTTAATTTGCATTGAAAAAACTTGGAACGTTGATATTTGGCACATTCACATTAACTTGACAAAAAATGTTTGTTGTGTATGAGTTGCCAGCATGTCAGCATACAAACTATGAGGTGAAATGATGCATTGTAATAGTTCAGGCACATCGCATGTGACAAAAATTTTTGCTATTTTGGGATAGGTGTGGCTTCTAGCACTGAATGCTTCAGATAGAAGTGGAAAACCAAACTGCTAACTCATCTAGTCAGAACAATATTTTATGCCATAGAAGCTAATATTTTTAAAATGATGTTCAAAATAACAGAGTGATCAATGGAGGCACTTACGGATCACAGCAAGGCGCACACACACAAATAATTACTGTGTGTGGCTGGCCTCTCTGCAAACATGGCCTCCTTATTGACAGCTTTGTGACTCTTATGAGACAAACACACACACACATACACACACACATACACACTTTCATTCAATCATTTAACACAGAAGAATAGGCAATTACATCACAAAATTAAGTTAACAGTTTTTGTATGAGGAACATATCAAGAGCCTGACTGCAAGAGCATTGTGGGAGGGGAAAAAAATGGCAGAAGGATAAAGACAGAAAGCGAATCAAGTGAGAAAGAACAACGGTATACAGCAGAGGAGAGAACAGAGGTGAGAAGAGTTAAGGTAAAATAATTAGCGGGACTAACATGGCGTTACTGGTAGCTGTGGTGGAAACGTCAGCCGAAGAGATAACTCCGCACTTGGCACATTTGAGCGTCATATTGTACAGTGGCACTGTCATCTGACTGCAAAGTCAAATTAACACGCTGTAACATACACAAACAGATACAAATGCTCCTACACATAGACTCAGACAAATACGTGCGCAAATGAGCACACACAGGACACTACAGACACACAGACACACACACTCACACACGCACACATTGAGTCACAGTGTTCTCGCACAGTCTCTCTCTCAGGGCTGCAGACCTGCATGAGGTTTTGTGTCTCTGTGTGTTTAGATGTGAGTCTCAGAGGGACAGGATAAGTGGGACGGGTCATGGCCCATAACTGGATGTTTATTTATTTACTTATTTTTATTATTTTTTTATTAAAATAAAATAAAATAAAAAATAAATAAAACATTATGGGATTTTTTTCTATAAGAAGCCAATATATTGGTAAAATATTATAAATTCACTTAGCATGTACCTTCTGGTTGTATGCTTGATAAACTTTAATTCAAAGGCTTAAAATACACCCATCCAAAGTAAAAACCACAAAATAATCCTGACAGCTCGTCTACTTCATCAAAACTACACATTTCCTCCATTAAACCTAAGGCTTAAAAAAATAACTGATGAATTCTTGAGACCCCCTTTAAAAAAGGATTAGAACTGGACATTTTAATAGTTCAAATGCCAAATATACCCTAATATGCATTAATACAGACAGATGGAAACCATATTAGAACTGCCGCAGAAGCTAACATCTACAGCAGATATCAAACTCATTTTCATTTTGGGCCATATCAAAATCATAAATTATTCAAAGGCTGGTCTGTATTGATAAAACCCATTAAACTGCTAAAATATGAATAAATGGTCGACTGAATTCAACAGGTACATCTTAAAAAGAAATAATTTCAAACATATTTTCATATTAATGTAATTTGGCAGCAAACCAATAAAACCTGCTTTGGTGTGATTGATGAAGTAAACCATGGCAGCCTCGAGAGATTAGAGGAGCATATAAAAAGCTGAGTTTATGATCTAAGGTTTTCTCATTTCTACTGTTGGGGGTTCAGCCAATCAAAGGCAAGAAAAATAAATACAGCTCCTGCATTCATTGCTAATGCCAGTCAGCAGTGTTTCAAGTAGCATAGTACCAATTATTCCAGCTTCCCAAGCTTAATCTTCTTCTGAATATTCTAGTGCATTGTGGACCTAGAATATATGGATTATGAAAAAATATGCAAATAGACACAAATAACTTGAAGTTATGATTAACAGAAAAATCTGGAAATATGAGAATTTGCCAATTATAACCCTAAATTTCCAGAACGACTCAGTCTCACATTCAACTTTTTGCTGTTGATGTTTGAGAGTCAAAAGTTAGTAAAGAGGAAAGTAAAGACTTTATGACAAAAGCATAGCAGACGATCGTGGAGTGACATATGATTGCCTGACTGCTCAACAACCACAACTTTACACACATGCTGCATTGTCAAACAATGTTATTTCCATATTCAGTGCACTGTGTGATGTCACATCTCTTGCACATGCATGCCACTTCAGTCTGATGGCAGTTGCCACAGTAAGTACAATGTAAGCTACCAGAGAAATGGAAAAAAATGAATTTCTGCTAAAAATTATATTAGGTTAAATTCTAATCTTATGACTCTTGACTCTATGCTCTTTATGTTTTAACCGTTAAAACATAAAGAGCATAGGCATGGTCATCACATGTGCAGAATGCCATTCATTCTTACAGGTTTATGTAAAACCCAAGTTACTGTAAGTGAAAACATGCAAACAGTATTAAATTAGACCCGTAACTCCTCTGGAGGACGCTTTCACTCCGATGTGCTGTAAGGTCAGTGGGCACTGCTATCTTCTTTAGCTTCATAAGCTAAAGTACACTGTCCACTGATCTGATGGGACTACTGTCAAGCGCCACATTCATAACTTGGTCTTTCATTTAAAAATATTTACAAGCTGTGAAATCAGACACAGTTCCTAGGTCAATTGAAATTATTTCACTTCTATCAAAAATATTTTGCAGATATAATTGTTCTTCAGTAAAATATTTTTAGAACCTCACAACTCAGGATAATGCTGATTACAGGCTGCATGGAAGACAAGAGTTATAATAATAGCAATACTGCTGCAGGACTTCAAGAAAAAAATGGAAAAAAATGGAGACACTTTAATTGTCCACTAGAGACTTGTTACATTTTTTTTAGATCTCATTCATCAACTATTTACAGGATGAATGCTTTAGCACTGTTAGTCAGGCTTGTGTACACCTGGTCGGTTTGCTGCAGTTGTGCTAATGGCGGAGGAACAATTTACCATCCCAGGAAAACCAACGTCATCGGTGGCCATGCTAACTAGTTTTAGCTTTCATGACAGGGT
The DNA here is from genome assembly GCA_903067075.1 of Micropoecilia bifurca. NCBI lineage: Eukaryota > Metazoa > Chordata > Actinopteri > Cyprinodontiformes > Poeciliidae > Micropoecilia > Micropoecilia bifurca. The sequence continues at coordinate 6,566 of CAEGAF010023533.1, forward strand.
CTGCTGGGCAGAAGAATTTGCAGGGCAGTAGCAAGCAATGGGGAGGGTGTGAGCAGCATGTACACAAGGATGATTGACAGCACAAATACCCTCCTCCTGACTGATTGGTTGTTTCTGACCAGTAGCAGCATATTTGCAGATGGCAGTAGGAACACAAGATGCAAATAATCAGGAACACAAGAGCCTGATTATTTGTTTCATATTACTCTGTCAGAATATAGTCTACTTTTAGTGTGTTTTCTTTATTTGAGTCATCCATTTAGATGAATATCAGTCATCAAGTTAAACTTGATGAACATGTGCCCGTCTTCCAGTCATCAGCAGTTGTCTTATCAAAAGGCTCTTTACGCAAGTCAGTTGTTAAACATACACTAGAGGTACTGCTATTAAAAAGCTATTTGAGCTTTTTAAGCAACAGTTTCTCTGGACTTAAGAATACACCAGCAGAAAACATGACAGCTGATTACTTTGATATAGTATTTAATAATCTAAACAGAGATCTTCATCTTTACACATAACATGACAATAAATAGAAGTTAGACTAAACTAAATGGGAGGATAGCTTAAAAAACATCACTTGCTCCACTAAGAAATTAATACAAAGTTTGTGGATGAAAGTGTTTAAGTTTTTTTTTGAGAGAGAAACATGTTATACTTTTATTGTCTGGACATCTGGTTTCATATTTAACTTGGTAATGGATTTTGACTTCAGTGTTCACAGTGAGAGCTGAGCTCATGGTGTAGATATCACTGTGCACACAGTAGGTAGGAGGGGAGCTTCAGTGACCTTCACTGAGTTTGATTCTTCACTAACGGTTCACTTGCCTGGTCACTATACCACAGAATAAACATGAAACAAATTGTTTAATTTTTAACATTTTATTCCATATTTGAGGTCAGGATCACTATTTGATTTATTATTGCAATCAGGCTGTTCACAAGTTAGTTCACGAGGCAGACACCCTGTCTACTTTTGAGACTAGGCTTAAAATTGTATGTTTTATTAATGCTTAGCATTAGACTGGCTTAGGCTATGCTGAGCTATATCTGTAGTTATTCTTCAATAGGCTTGGTATATTGGAGGGCAAATTGACCACTTTTTCTCACTTTCTTATTTTACTACTCTCCAACTTGCATTATTTGCTGTTATTTCAACTTAACTTTTTGTTTTCTATCTAAAAGAAAGAAACTACACCTGGTCTGACATTCTGATTGGCTGCAGTATATTCCAGGAGGACATCAACTGAGATAATACACTAATTATCTCATTAACTAATTGTTCTTCTCCTGCTATTAACTTTTTACTTGTAATGAACATAAAAAAATAATACATCAGTTTGTTTCTTTTTGTCTGTCTGCTCTGTCTTCTTAAACCTCCAGTGGGTCAAGCAAGATTGTACTGAGCAAGGTTCTGGTTAAGCAGGAGGTTTCTTGCGGTTAAAGGGGAGTTTTTCTCCTCCACTGCTGCTACATGCATGTTCAGAGGGATTAATGTAAAGGCAACGACAAAACACAAGCAGTTGTCACTACATTCTTCTCCCAGAGGACTGGATGCTGCGAGTCAATTACTACATGTAATCTGCTGGTTTTCTTATGTAGAAACTTTTTAAACTAATTTGAACAATTTACTCTGCTACTACTGTACTGTTTGAAAATGAAAGACAGAAGACTGAAATGACACTGTCATCAACATAACTTAACACCTCCTATGAACATGAAGGAGTCTTCACGAATGTTTATGACTGTTGTCATTTGGTAAATAAAAGTGTATTTTTTACCAAATGACACTTCAGTTGTAAATATTTATGAAAACTCCTTCAACTGGAATATATGCACCATTGAATTGAAAAGATTTTTTGTAAAGTGTCAAGATGACATTTGTTGTGAATTGGTACTTAATAAAGTGATTTTAAAAAAAAGAGAAAAAAAGGAAAGTCAAATACATTCATACCCAAGTCAATGATCAGTGGATCAGTGTATCTTCTTTCAGTTCTCAAGAAGCTTTCTGCATGATTCTATTGATAGTTTTTATGGTTCGAAAGTCTCCAGGAAATCATCCTAATCACAGAATTGATCTGCTATTCAAGTCTCTGGCTAGGCAACTTCCACAAATCAAGATTACTTTCAGTCAGAAAAACCGTGGTGGAAAAAAGTTGATCTTAGATGTGAATATGAAAGAGGTATGAAGAATGTTGAACCATAAAATAATTTTTAAAAACGTTTATGACATTACTCAGCACAACTCAAGAATATTCTATTAGAAATAGAACTCATTTGAAAGAGCATGACTTTCTATAACATGACATATTGTTGCATACTTTACATGTGCAGTGTGCTTGGTTTGAGAAACCGCCAGGGAGCAACACTAGAGAAAAGGACTATTAAACATGTGAATATTACAAGTTGTGTACTAACTGAACATGAAAGAATACATATTGTACCGTGTTATCATAACATTTAATTAGTTGCACCTGCAGTGCCTCCTGTTTGCATGTACAGAGAAAACTACCCAGCTAATGCCCTGCTTGTAAATCTGAACTGGGTTTCTATTAGGAGTTTCGAGAATATTCCATCATATGTTACTTTTTACCTGAGTTGATTTAAATAAATTAAAAGCTAAATGCTGCATTTCTACTGTGGAATTATATTTTGTATTTTATTACTGTATGGTAATAGATTTATTCTTTTACAACAGGTATTAAAGTTTAAATGAATTAAATGAGTATGAGATGCTGTGTAATATGAGTGCATGGGTCTAATATGTTATGGAATATTATGTACCAGAGATTGTATAGGTTTCAGGTTTTGCTAACTGGACTGACAAAATCCCAGACGTAGCAACTTCTTTTTAGGAAGTATGATTCGTAAAACTGAAACTTAAAAGTAACCCAAAATCATTATTTATGCAGGCAGACATGGTGGTAAAATTCCAGAATTAGTTTGTTTTGCAGCTAGAGGTGTGGCTAAAATCTACATAACGGTAAGTTATCTTTTCTGCCTGATCTCCAACAGATATCATTTGCATTTTATTCAAATTAGTTGATTAAGCTGCATGACTCGTTTAGTTTTTGATCTCTCACATCATGAACCTCGGTAAAGACGTAAATTTGTCTTTAACACTTTACAGTAAACAACAGTTTAAACTTGGAAATGTGGTCCTCAAATATGATGATGGTCATTATAATAAGAATATACATGAATAGATGTCTCAACAGACATCTGCTCTCAGGTATATCATGAAGGTATAATTTTCACTATATATATATATATATGAAGCAATATATCATACGAAACAAAACTTCTGAAAACAGTGGTGCAAACTTGATCACTTTTGAGTTGGAAAATGTACGTTCATTTTTGACTCAATTTTTTATTGATAAAATATTGGTGGACAACTTAAGGAAAATAACAAATGGTTTACTACAAGGATAACGGTCTAAAGCCAGCTGTTGAACAGGCAGCCAGCTGTTGAAATGAATCACACAGTATACAAGGAGACTGAGGCTGATCAGGAGAGCATTAGCTGGGCACAGCTAGTCATTTAGCACTGTTTTTCTGCCAATATTTAGCCCTTGGATAACAGGATGGCTAACCCATATTTGGAAGTAATCATACAGTATGTTAACCTCTCTGCTCTCTCTTGTTTTTGACTGGCTTCATAGAAATGGCTCTGAATCCACCTGGACATACCAGCAATGAAGCAACTCCTTGCTTGGTGACAAAGTGGTGTGTCTGCTGTAAAACTATGTCCTCAAGCTATGGAGCATATCTGAAATAATGATGCATTGAAAGTTTTGGTAGGAGCTACCTCCACCCATCAGTTAATGATGCACTTAGCCCTTTGAGGACGTTGGAAGCATTCTGACTAAAAAGTAAAGAAGCCAGTCTCCTTGCTGCCCGGGCAACAAGAAATGTAACAGGTGCACTATATACCCTTTTCCTGAATTCTTGGTCATCTAAGATTTTTACCCGAAAGAAAGATGGTCTTCTAGTAGTGGAATGTAAAAAAACATGTCTAATTTTGGCTTTAAGTTCACATGACTGGATGGAAAAAGTCTCCTTTCTGGAACTTATTTTAAAAATTTCCAAATATTTTTGACACATAGAAAGATTTTCAAGCATAAACTCAGACATTCAGACACATTATAGCTGTTCTGAATGGCTGTGTAAGAGTTTGTTGGTTTTATTAATAAAGTTTTATTTAGATTCCATTTTATAATGCTGACCCAACAAGCCAGCCTAATTCTCAAAGATTTTTAAGTAATACTTCAGATTGCAATTTACTTTGCAAGCTTGGGTGATCATCTAAAAGCTATGAAATTAGCCACAGCGAGGCAAATTAGTACTTGAATATATTTTTAGAAATTAATTCACTGGGTGACTAAACATGTATAAAATCCAAACTACAGCACACCTATTTAAATATAAGTGTCAATCTTCTTGTTTTAAAGAAGACAACCAAAGGAGCACTATAAGGTGAATAATCAAATATATCATAAAACTATGCAGACCAGTAAAACAGTATCAGATTTATATCTGGGACATTCTTATTTACAATATATCAAATAAGGCCATCAGATACCACATGAAATATTTCATTCACAACCATTCTGAACCAAAGTTGTATAGAAAAGAACATATTAATTGTACTACTCTACTGCTGTGAGTTTATTGACAGGAAAAAGTTAGCATTTCTCTAAAAGCATTTTATTCAAGTTGTGTCATTAAGGCATAGGCAGTGTTAGGTTCTAGACAGCTAGCAGGAGGCAGGAAAACCGCAAGACCAGTGAAATAGTGGGGTGTATAGGCAGGAAATAATAGTGAGCCAATCACTGATGCTTGCTAGAGAAATCAACTTGTTTGATAGTTGGCACGGCTGGTAGCCTTAGAGAGGAAAGTTGAATGGGCAGATAATTTTACCCAATCACTGATGAGATGGGAGGGGGCTTCTGAGACTGATGTGTTCCTGATTGGAGAGCCCTGAGTGAGAGAGAGGGGATTCTGTGCAAACTCAAACATGACAAATCGTACAGCAGAACGAATACAGTGAACAGAGAGATCATCAGAGAAAGCAAGTACTTTTCAGAGAGAGAGAGAGAGAAACAAACAAAAACAATCATATGTACCAACAATGCTCATGGAGATGAAAAACAGCCGGAAGAGTAAAGGGGATCAGGGTGCGTGAGAGAGCTAACTGACAAATTCCACTAAGGCAGCCTATAAATTCAAACAAAGGTCCAACGCAATTTGGAGCTCAGTTTCATGTGTAATATGAACAAAATATATCTTATAATGTGCAGAGAATGTTTGCATAATAACCAACAGCACTGTCGGCATGAAGCATGACTGACGTGGTTTGGGTGGAGGTAGCTTAAAGGGAGAATGTAGAACCTGGGCACCAAGTAGAGCTAAGGCACATAAGAACTAAGGCACATAATCAGACACCAATGAATGTGTGCACATTTGTGCTGTCAGTTAAGTGGACAAGAGTTGTAGCGTTGAAGTGTTTTGAGTGGTCTGTTTGATAAGTGCTGCCAAAAGAGCAGACCATCTTTTCTCCTGACTGTGCTCAAATATGATGTCATGGCAAATTGTTCAGCTATGACTTGATCCAATTTAGAATACTACATTTAGTGGTTTACCAAACACATGAAACACCTGTCCACACTTTAAACCCCAGTAATCTTTAGAAACTTTGTTAAAAAGCTTCTAATCTTTAGGGTTAAATGAGTCTGAGGTTGATGAGTTTTATTACACTATACTATATTATACTATTGGCTATTAACCATCACTGCTTTGGTTAAAAAAAAAAGAAAAAAGAAAACTACCCTTGGCTTATGTCTACTGATCTGTTGTATCTCAGTCCATTGCAGCCTGGCTTGTCCAGTCGGTGTAAATAACAAAAGAAACGTTCGCCATTGCTACATCACACTCTTGAAGGCAGCTAATCCCTGTTAGTTGGCCAATACAGGGCAGTGGATGGATGTGTTGACATCTCAGGGGATAAACAGCAACAGGCTGATCTCTACCTATAATGCCATCTGAGTCATTTAAAAAACAGTCTGAGGAAAGCTATTTTCATTCTGTGAAAGAGGCTTAAAGCCCAAGTAGGTAATTCTTTTATTTTTAAAAAAATGTTTTTTTTTAAATATTTGTTAAAGAAAACCATCACTTTGTCCAGACAGTATAATAAGAGTCAGATAATCTGTTAAAATATCAAGCTACTCAACCTCTTTCCTGTGGCTCTACTGCCATCTGCAGACATAAACTGCATGGTTAGAAACAAACAATCAGAGCCAGGAGGAGGATCTTTGTCAATAACTATAGTGCAGTGTTTTCCAATCCAAGCGGGGCACCTAAAACTGCCTCGCATGTTTTAGGTGTTTTTTTGTTTCCGCCCAGGTGATTTCAATTGACAGGTGTTCGCTGAACTGCAATCAGCTAAATCAAGTCAGGATAAAGCAAGGGAACATATAAAACATGTTCCCTTGTTGTCCTTGAGGTACACTCTCCTTGAGGGACAGTGTGCCTCATTGACGGATGTTGCCTTGAAGACCAGGATTGGGAAACACTGCCCTACTATACATGCTGCTATCACCCTCCCCCTAGAACTCTGCCAGGCTACGTCTCGTTCCCCAAAGCTAGCATGACATGCAAGTTCAGGCTAGTAAGCATGGCCACCCATAAAGGCAGATAAATAGGTTTCCTTTAATGAGAAGTTGGTGTTCCACCATTAACAGATTGAGCATAAGCTGAAGATGGTTGTTTCAGTCAAGGAGCAGTGCATTTCTGCAGATGGCAGTAGAGCCAATGGCAGAAGAGCTTGATTGTCTCATATTACACTGTTATGACATGATGACAGTTTTAACAAATATGTAAAAAAAAAAAAAAAAAAAAAAAAAAAAAAAAAACTTTTTAAAATAAAAGTTACATATTGGAAATGTAAAATGCTTTTCACCCAAGCTCACTTCCAGGCATTGCATGGAGAGGAAGCTGTGCATCACATTTGATGTGGATCATATGTGTATCATAAACATATATCATACAGAATTAAAAGAAACATGTCTCTTTCAGATGAGAAAACTTCACCACTGGTCAGCAACAGTACAGTCAAATCGTAGTCTCTCACTAGGTACTGTAGCACTAAGCTATTTACTGAGATGTATAAATGCAACTTAACCATTTTCAGATACTCAAGAGCAGATAGAGATAAGAAAATTAAGCCCAACACATAATTTGTTTTTACACCCTGATTCCCTTTACTGAAAAGAGAATAAGTAGTAGGATTAAAAGAGGATGGATTTACAGAGCTTTTACATCAAGAGCAACACCTGCAAACAAAGAGCAGCTGGAGGAGAATGCAACACTTCAGAAACATAAAAGAAAGCAATGAGATGAGTCATCAATTTGCTCAGTTTGTGCAGGACCAATAACCAGACAGCCTTTGGTTTTTTTTGGTCTAGTTCACTCAGAGGATTCCAGCGTCAGATTTAGCCATTTCAGTTGACCGTTATTTCAGAGCTAAAACTGATAACAGCCACAGTTCCCTCCATAAGCGGCCAGTCTGGTTATAGGTCGCTGTGTAAAATGAATGTGTGGTTTAAGGCATACCCCGCCCTCTCCTTTAGTTTCATATCAGTAATGCCATCTTTGGAGACCAGTTTGTTAAAAACGAGAATCCCAATAACCATGTTAACCTGCCAAAGACAAGAGGCACAGGGTTAAAGCAGAGTAAAGGCACTTTTATTGCTTCACAACATGCAGCACCACTGTAGTAAGGATGATGATGGTGGTGGTGTCTATAACGTAAAGCATGCATGTAAATGGCTTGCAGAACAGACTCTAGGTAAGCTCACTGCTGGCTCTGATTTCTAAAAACTGAAACATCTAATTAAATTTGAGTCAGGCTTTAAATGACGCAAAGAATGAGGAAAAAAAGAAATTAAAAACAGGTTTTAGATGAAATAAAATTCATTCTGAACAGGAGGGAAGAGCAGCAAACAGACATCATACATAAAATATGAGTGAAATCAAAAGTGCTGGGAGTGATGGTGCATGGCTGATTTGATGAATTCTTATTTCAGATTTTATGTATATAAACATTTCTATATGTAATCAGACAATGGTCAGAGTGAGCCAGGCTTTCAGTATGACTGCAGAGTAACAGTCTGACAGGTTAAAAACAAACTGATCCTCATAGGAAGGAAGGGCCAAGGACTGAAGGAACTAAAACCATTCTGTTTATAGACGTCTGGTTTTGGTTGATCATAAGAGTTTAGAGTACCATTAATATGTCAGTTTTCCACCACAGAATGTTGCTGTCTAAGCTGAGGCCAACCCTTTTCTCTGTGAAATAGCAACTGTGAGAAGAGAAGGAGCTTTTCTTAAGCCTTATTAGCCTTTTTTAATAGACATTCGCATTCACAGCAGTAAGATTAGGACTGAATTATCCTAATTTATAGATTTTTTTAACACTGTCTTGACCTTTTTTTCAATGATGTCCTTTCTTCATAAAACATTTGACACACCCTCAATGACTAAAGCAGGACAGAGCCACATGGATCATTTACAACAGGGGTGTCCAAAGTCGGTCCTCGAGGTCCGGCATCCTGCAAGTTTTAGTTCTCTCCCTGGTTTAATGCACCTTGATCAAATGATGGCTTGTCAGAAGCCCAAAGAGGAACATTGACAAGCTGAAAAGGTTGTTACTACCACCAGGGAGAGAACTAAAACATGCAGGATTCTGGCCCTTGAGGACCGACTTTGGACACCCCTGGTTTAGAAGGTTGGGTTTATTTTGGTGGAATCTGGTAAAAATGCAGACCAGTGGTCACAATTAAGAACATACTCCAGGGGACATAGATGGTGGCATAAGAGCTGGAATGGCTGCAGCTGGACTGACCTTCACAAGAGTGAGTGAATGTCACCAGACACATACCCTGCATAGCATTACCAGCACTTGGCAGGTTGTATAGGATATGAACTATATATAGTGTTATGATGTGTGGTTGGGGGTGTGGTGAGGATCTACGCCAAGGACCCAGGTTGTAGAAGGTAAGTGAAGATTTATTGATAATTCAGCTCACATACAGTCCAGGAAGCTGGCAGCACGGCAGAACGGGAAGCTAGAGCTCAGCATTGGTAGCAACAGTACAGCTGGACCGAGAGCTGGCGTTGACACAGGACTAACAGTTCTACAATGACCACCAACTAAACTGAACAGACACTTTTGTAACTAAAGATGTCCTGGTATAAGACCTGAAAATGCTGGAACTTGGGTTTAATTTTGGCTTAGTGTTCACCATGACTTTAACTGTTCAACCACAATTATGAAAGATGTAAATGGGCAAGTTAGGAACAAGCCCGGTACACTGTAACCTCATGATGTTAAGCAACAAATAAAATAAAAAAATGGATATAAAAGTAGCAACAAAAGCAAACCTGTCAAAATAAATAATTTATCTTGATAGGCATCCCAATCCAGGCCAAACAAAGAGGAACAGTTCCAGTATTTCCTGTTGATGTCTTCTAATGTGTCTAATGAAGCATCCTGTGTGTCTGGTGACCTGCACTCCACTCAACTGCCAACGTCACCCTGTTCCTCTGGAGAACATTCTTTACATGGCAGCTCTTCGTGTACCATTTATTCATATAGAGCCCTTCAAGAAGAAGGGAACCCAAATTGCTTATCTAAATTAACAAAATTCTTTAAGAATAAAAATATATTATAAAAATGTTACAGAATAATTTAAGACTGAACTTTAACTCCAAATCTAATTTTCATTCTCTTTTTTTAATCTCTCATCAGGGATCAAAGTTCCTGGTCCCAATCTAAAAGAGCAAACAGTTTCTACACACCTGGTTCCAGAGCTGCATGGTGTCTGACCTGGTTTGTTCTGAGTTAACAGGTGTCTGAACAGTTGAGGGTCTTCATGGTTCATACTTGAAAAGCAGCTCAGAAACAAATTTCAGCTAAAGAATCAGTAGCAGAATTTTCTCAGGTAAACCAAAAGATAAAACATTCCCATGTCCCTAGGGGGATTCCATACCACCGGGTATACCTGAGGGATAAACTTAAGCCTAACAGTTTTGAAAACATAAACAATCACTTATGTTTTTTCTTCATTAAGTTGAAGTACATTTTGACCAATACAATCACTGATATTATGGGCACACACTACAGTGTCTGTAGACAGTTAGGTGGACACACAGAGTACTGTTATCTCTTTTACTGTGTGTAAGCTGACAATACACAGGTTTATATCTCTATGTTCCAGGCAAGGACAGACACTATAAAGGTGTTATAAAAGTGCAAAGAGAATGGATCATTGAGGAACCTCACAATTAATTTTTGTGCGCCTTGGATTTATAACTGTCAAATGACACAAAGTATCATTCTGTTTTGCTGTTTGATGTTCTGTTATAGTATCATTAAGGAACTGATTATGACAGGTTCCACTCTATATCTGAGATTTTATACTTCAGGAATATTCTATAGATTTTTGTTGACTGCTTATTCCCTTTGAAAATGAAATCATATCATATATAAAATATGTATTTGATGGGACATTTTAAACTGTGCAGTCAGTCATATATGTCACGTTACTAAGAGTAGTTAGCCTGGTCACTGAGCACATTTCCCCCAAACTGTTTTACAACTGGAAAGTGTAACACTGTTAAGTTCCCTGCGACGTTAAATCTCAATTTTCAAAGCAGATGGAATGCAACATTAAATAGTCCTTTACTAAATTATGCTGTAACTATGGTAATATTATAAAGCTCTCCACTTTAATTGGAAGTAAGTTTCAGAGAAGATTTTCATCAACCTATTTACACATTACTCTAAATGATCCCAGTTTGAAAATGTTATACAAGGATGCAAATACTTCTCTAGCTAAACAACAGAACTCTACTCATGTTCGTTAGGAACATATGCATATTAACCATCATTAAACCAAATGGTAAAACTTTTTAAAAAAAGCTAAGGTTGAGATGTTTAGATTCTGTTCTTAGTCAGACATGTATCCAGACTTTACCATGAACAGACAAGTTTCACATGCATATGCATACATGCATGTAGTGCTAACAGGAAACAACAATAGCAGGAAATACTGAAATTAAAAGGGCAGATAAATAGAAAGAGAGAGTGAAGAAGTAAAGAAAGGCAATGATATAAAATGGCAAAAGGTTATAGGATGAAAAATGGGAAACATGGAAGTTACGAGGAGCAAAGAAAGCAATTACTGAAATGTAGGATATTAAAACAAGAAAAGATGTGAGGTAAAAAGAAAAACGAAAGTGCAAACAAGTAATTAAGCAAAGAAAGGAAGGGAGTGTTAGAAATAAAAGAGAGGAAACATAATGGAGCAGGAAGCTGTAGAAGAAGCAAGAAAGACATAAAAGCATGCAGACAGAGCAAAAGCAAAAGGAAATTAAAGAAAAAGGTGCTTTGCAATGTCCCAGCTTATTTTCTTTGAGCATTACAATATTCACAAAGAGTTCAAAAAATGAAGAATTCCCCTCATGTCTTTAATTCTTATCTTCAGATAAGAAGATAAGAGAGTCAAACTTTCCTAAACTGGAATATTCTGAGCTGGTCTTGATCAAAGGTTTTCTAGAGTTTCAAATTCCTTCAGAGTTTTGTTTGGAAATGCCTCTCTCTTGTTTTCAGTCCAGACCACCAACCCGATTATTTTCAAATTCATAACTTATGTTTGTTACCAGTTAACTCTGGTCTATTCATCTCTTTCACCATTTACAATATAAACATTTTTTAAATATGGGATGGAATTCATTCTTCAAAATTACAGACTCTTTAAATGTCACTGTGATTTGTAATCCATTCATTTTGATCTCAAACAAGCAGACCTTATTTAGCAGAACAGTAAGCTTTGTGTCATTTGGTCATTTTAAATGTTAGCTGGTTTCCTTTTCCAACTGGAGCAATAAACTGAAACCAACTGCTTTTATATTTATGGTAAGCCTGCTTTTGACATATATTGGCTACAGCTCCAGGTCAAAGGCTTCCTGTTGTCACTTATACAGATTTGAATTACCTTTCACAATTTGACTACTTTGTGCAAAGTACAATGGACATTTACTTTTTTACGATAGTTATAACTTTATTATAACTTGATAATTCCTTGCCATTATTTTTCAGTTGAGCTTTATAGAATACATTTTTTTCTGTACAAAAACCTGAAGAATATTTTTTGTAGATTGCTTAGCATCATAGTTCTGTGACTTGGAGCTGATGTTGGGAATGTATTGTTTTATGAAATATTCAACCAGCAATTAGGTTTAATATTTCTGAATTTTCACAGTAAAAGTTGTTAAAGACAAGTCAGTATAGACAAAACAGTCTGTCAAAAATTTCAGTTAAGATTTACCATCATGACCGACCTACAAAATGATGACTGGTGCTTAGCCAGTAAAAAGCTGCCAAGTCATATATCCTGGAGAACTAGTGGCCAAGGCCATTTTAAAAGCTTGGAATATAACCTGTCATCCTTAATGAAACATTTAATGAAAGATTGTGTTTAAATCTCTGACCAATAGGTTTCTATGGTAACTTTGTGCAAAAACTAGCATCCAAACAAAATGCAGCATTCACTTTCAAAGTGATAATGTTTTACATGGTAGTGACTATTGGCAGTGATAAACTTTGCTTTGATGCAGAAGCTTTGACAGTCAAGAAACATATAAAAAGATAAGAAAATACCAAGACTACAGCTGCAGCAGGTCCAACAAATGCATAGAGAAGGCCTCCTTCCAAAGACAGCCAGCAGCTTCCAGAGAGCAACAGAAGATAAAGAGGTGGAGAGAGACAGGTGATTGGAAGAAGTGATGTTTGGGTTGGCGAAAGATGAGAGGGGCAGAAATATGGAAGGTTGGAATGAAAGGGGTGTTGGCATGACAAGAAGGAGGGAAGTAAAATATAGATGAAACAAAGGAAGAGAAAGGTTAATTATGCTGTAAACATAATCCTTGTATCATGTGTAATAGCCCAGCATTAACATATGTATAGAGGAGGAAGTTCCCACCATTAACCCATAAGAAAACACGCTTACTAGTTTGGTGTTCCATATCCTTTTGCCTTGGTGAATCCCACTGAGATGGCTACAACAAGTGCTGGGAGACCTGGGAGGAAACAGAGGACTGGACGTTCACTCAGAGGAAGTTAAACAGCCACGAAGAGCAGAACAGCAGGCAACAATTGGAATCCCCACCCCAGCCGAGACACAAGAAGCGCTTCCGTATGATGCGGTTCCTGAGGCGACCGGTCACGGCCATGTATGACTGCCAGGCCTCAGTCAGAACCCAGCAGAATGACGACAGGAAGAAGAAATGAAGGAATGCTGCAATCAGGGTGCATAAAACCTGGAACAGAAAAAGAAGATTTAACACACTGAGCATGCCTGCTGGGTTGCAGTAGTCAAATAATATGGCTTCTCATTAGATCTAACCTTGTTCCTTGTTTGGGTCTGTCCAATGAGAATAAGGGCATTGGAGGAGATGATGGAGAGACAGAAGTTAATGAGGATGACTGAGCGCTCCGATCGAATGTACCTGCAGGAAGCAGGAAAAGAAGGATCACTTAGATTCAAAATTGACAGCTCCAGTTTAAAGGTTTCTTTAAACGCTATTAATGACTGATGGTGTTGTGCACTGAGTTCCAGTTGTGTGTCCTATTGTGTCTCTTGAAGCATCCAAGTGCATTGTTAACCTGGAAAATTAATACAAGTTGTTGGTCTTTCAACTTAAAGGGTTTAACTGCAGGACCCTGCTATAGGAACTATTAATCCCACAATGCACCTATTTCAAGAGTTTCACATCATGCATGTGACATTACGTCAACAAGAAGCCATTCTGTCTCTTCTACAGCCGTCACTCACAAGGGTGACATCAGGGAGACATTGCACACAAGCCTTGACCCTTGCTTATTCATAATTCTGCATAAGGAATCTTTGCTTTATACATTCCCCAAAAGAGACATTGTGTCTGGCTGTCTGAGGGAGAAGACACACAGCCATGCTCAGCTCCAGTCCACTCTTGAGAAGTGAATATTTACTGACGATGTCCCAGTGGAACCTACAGCCTCCAGCTTAATGCCTGTTCCAGACCAGAGCTGAAGGGACAGCCGGTGTTCCAAACAAGCCCCACATACAAACTGCAAACTATTAGCCAAGCGGCTAACTTTACCCTGGTTTTCCCCACCAGCACTATTGAAGAAACTACCCTCTCACCACAGAGCTAGGCTTCCCTTGTTTATAAGATATTTCTTGATTTTTAAGGATTATTCAGGTAGCTGAATGGTGCATCTAATAATGTGGCCAGTGAGGGAGGGAATTATTTTATTTAACAATTATTTTACCAGGAAGTCCCTTTATATAAAATCTCTTTTTTGATGGAGATATAAATTTGATATTATAATTGTCTATGCATTATAACAAATTATACTTATTATAAAATATTAGTGTGCAGTTTCAAATAATGATTTAATAAAATAAAATAAAATAAAAGCATTTACATGTGATGGGACATTTCAACCTGTTGAGTCCCTGATCTGGTATTAACACTTGCATCGATAACAGCAGTGATGTTTTTTCTTTGCAAGCATTAACTTACTTCCACACAGACACGTAGATGATGATGAGAAGCAGCAGTGTGAGCGAGGACACTCCACAGCCAACAATCAAGGTTACAGATGGGAGCTGCATCTTGTCCATGTTCTGAAAAAGAACAATGTAGAAGAGGGAAAATACAATATAATATCATAGTATCAAATCATGGTAGCAAAGCAGTGGCTTCAGAAGTTCCCTGTTTGAAACCTGTTCCTTCCTGTGAACAGTCAGGGGTTGTGCCAGGAAGAGCACAAAACATCTGCCATCTCTGTGTGCCACAGCTGGGGAAGCTGGCGCTATGGCAGCAATGTGGAAAGAGGTGTTGACAGGAAAACATTGATATAATACCTATAGTGTGTCTAGTGGATATTGTGAGAGAAAGGTTTAAATATCTGCAATCTTTGAGATAGGCTTGTCAAAAATAATTGATATTTGGTAAACATACAAAACTTTCATATTTAGAGATTTGTGTCAAAACCAATTTAAAATGAAACATTCCATCCGTCCACGTTGGCACACAATTTAGAACAGCTGTTCCTCAGACACAAAGAAACTCTGACCCTCGCCATCTTAACGTGTCGCCTTGCACATGGATAGAAGTAATGTCTGACTTCATCCTTCATGTTCTTTAGCTTTCACCTAATGTTAGAAAACATTAGGTGAGCGGCGTGGCCACATGCAGCATGTGAACGAGAACTAGAGGTGGCACCTGGGGTGTCTAATAGCAAGTACTTTCTTACTTTTACTTAAATAAAAATGGCAATGTGGTACTTTTACTTTTATCAGAGTACATTTTTGTCTGTTTATTTGTACTTTTATTTAAATAAATTGAGTACTTTCTACACCACTGAACATGGGCAACCGCCCAGGGTAGCATCGTGTGGGGGCCGAACCCTCTGCCTTCAACTGGAGGATCTGAATGTGATAAGTGCTAATGCAGCTCCCTCAACCCCTTTCCAATTCCCCTCCCATTTTTTTTGTTATTTAAAGGTCTTCCAGTTTCAACAATAAATGTAGTTTCAAAATTAGTTTCTTTACCCCTGGGCGGGTGTATTTTCATTTTTAGGCTGTTTTGAGGATGACTGAGCGCTTTATGCGTTTTATGCTATCAGTTAAAAATGGTCTCAAAATGACAATATTATCATTTATATCAATAATTTCTGGCACAATTAATCACCCAGCAAAATCTGTTATTGTGACTGGCCTAAGCCCAGGCAAGAAACAAACTGCTTATATACACACAACAGTGATGAAACGGAAAAGCTTGGTTTCTACTAGTGCCACATAAATGAAATCTCCCCGTTTTCCCCTTAGGTCCAGCAGAGAGGTGTGCAGTGCAGCAGGTTTTGCTCCATGGTTGCATGGGGGCTTGAGCAGAATTTGATTTAGGGGCCCGTCGTCCTGCTAAGAACATCAGCACCACTAACAGCATTTCAATACTGACATGGTGGAATCAGGGAGAGTGGGCGGAATTTAATTGACTAAGCTTAAAAGAAATCACTGTAGTTTTTCTTTTGGTAACACCCTGTGAGAGCATGAGAGAGCAAGATAGTGAGAGCAGTGGAAAGATGCCTGCAGAGATAGACACACTCTGTTCTGCTCATCCAGTGCTGCCTGGCTGGTAGTCCAGAAGTAGGAGCATCAGCAACCACATTATTCTACAGAAGCAGAGACAGGCAAATGTTTAAATGGATTATAAGCCATACACTGTGCTGCCAAACGTATGTGCTCACCTTTCTAAATCACTGAATTCAGGTGTTCCAGGCATTCCATGACCTTTGAAATAGGGATGTGCCGATCAGGTTTTTTTCTGCCGATACCGATACAGATCACCCCCGGAAGGACGATTGCCGATACCGATCACCGATACTGATCACATCATTATTATTTACGTTTTATCATAAACACTACCGTTACATTATGCGGAAAAAGGAACCATGAATTCACCTTAATTTAGACAAAAACTTGTTCCAAGAAGAAAACTAAACAAAACAGGCATTGTGCAAATTGAACTGCTATCAATAATACTATCTGTAGCAGACTGATAACATCTGAAGGCTTTGAAGAGGCTAAATAATGCAAAGAGCCAAGATAAAACCTCTCAACATTGCCAAAAAAATTCAAATATAAAACAGGATCAATAAACAATAAACAGTAACTCACAATCCTGAGTTACTGAATGAAAACGTCCTGTTAGCGTGGCGGCTAGCTAGCTCAGATTGGCTGTTTCTGACTGAGCGGAGTAATTATACAGAACAGGGAGGAGATCGCTTCTTTTTCAGAGATTATCTGTCTCATGTTAGGACAGCGAAGGTTTTAATACGTATGTAAAATGTATTTTTTGAGTTAGATGCTCCAGCTTTAATCAGCTGGTGACACTGGTAGAGTCACTACCAGTGTGAGAGTCACTACCAGTGACACTGGTAGAGACACTGGTAGTGACACTGGTAGTGACACTGGTAGAGTCAGAGTCAGCTAATACACAATGACATATTAGCTTCATTGTGTTGATGCATTTTGACCTGCTTTAATTTTCCGCCGCAACACGCAAACTTCCCCAAACTTCTCCATTCACTCAGTGCGTTGTACTGAGTGAACAACAAATCCATTGTTTAGGATTTGTTGCTGCGCGAGGAGACCAGCTGCACATGCAGGCTGAGAAATGAGATGCAGGTGATCGGTATCGGCAACAGAGCCAATGATCGCCGATCACCGATCATGCACTTTTTCACAAAAATCGGCCCGATTATGATCGGTGATCGATCGATCGGCACACCTCTACTTTGTAGTATAACAGAGGTATTATACTACAGAGGTGCTCATGCAGAGGTTCTCCTCTGCATGCATTCTCTACTGATATTTGTTATAGAACTGGTGAGTCTTAGGGGCTCAGAGAATTCTCACCTGGTACTATGGCATGATTCCTAGGCCTGTCATGATAACAAATTTTGCTGAGTGATTAATTGTCTAAAAAATTGTTGTGATAAACGATAATATTGTTTGAAGACCATTTTAAACCGATGTAATGTTAATGACATAATATTGCAAATACATACTGCCAAAAATAATACACTTTATTTCCAAAAGAACACTTGACACTAGAAATGGTAAACAAACAAAACAACCAAAAACAAAAATAAAATGGACTCTCAGTTTCCGTTAACAAAAAATGCCAAAGTGGAAATAAAAACTACATTCAACCAACAGAGTGCAGCTTATGAAGTCTGTATACTTCAATAATCATTAGATTTAGATAGAGAAGATGGGCATATCCAACTACCTGATGCAATAGTTCACTCCTCCATTATACTAAGGTAATGAGAATCAGGGGGGAATCAGTGGAGAGCACCGGAGTTGAGGCTTTTCTCATCAAGTGTCATCAATATAAAGAGAAAAAAGGCAGGAAGAAATGATAAAGAAGACAAATTAAAATGAGGTTGATCATTTTCATTTACCATGCGATTGATTTATTGTTTATTGCAACAGGCCTAATGATGTCACCTGTGCAATCGGTCAAAAAAATCTCCTCACCACTATTTATGCTACAGCAAATACGTCAGCAGATAGTGAGTAGAAGTCACTGCTCTTTTTGCAAAGTCAGTATCTACATATCTCCAAATTGTATGTGTCCTTCAGATTAGCTCAAGAAGCTTGCATATAAAACTTTATTGAATGAGTTTCAATGGTTGAGCAGCAAGCTGCAAAGCTTTGGACACTGTGCTTAACAGTGATCCCTCGTTTTTCGAGGGGGTTGTGTTCCAAAAATAACGCGCAATAAGCAAAATCCGCGAAGTACAGTTACCTCATTTTTTATTATTATTACACAGCATAATTAAATACTCTACATTGAAACTAAAGAACAAAACCTGTTTTCAGGTCAGCGGATGTGCGTGTGCATCAATCGGGTCTTGATGTGATCCAGAGTCATGTCATTAAAGCGTCTCCTCCAACCTGCCCTGCGATATTCACAGCTGTTTCTACGGCAGAGAGATGGATCTCGTCAAGCGAGCCTCTGGTCAGGTTTTACACTGATTCTGGCCAGGTTTTTCCAGCAGGCATTCATAGTTTCAGTTTGAATGAAACTTGAAAGTAAGCTGTAATACTTATATTTAAATACCGTAACATTATTGGCACACAGGTAGAGAAGAACCGCAGAGACTTTTTAGCCAATCTGGACACAGAGCACAATGCACTGTGAAAAAGCCACAAAATGTGAACCGCATTATAGCGAGGGTTCACTGTAAAACATACCACTGCTGGACCTCAGTGCATAATTGTAATATTTATAAAGCAAAAATGAACTACTTTGATACGGAAAGATTTGAATGGCCTTAACAGAGAACTGGCCTCAACCCAATAAGACACGCTTAGGCTATGTTAGAACCATGAACAACCCTTGCCTTATTGTTCCACTTTAGTGTTGATGTAATAAATGTTCTCCTGTAAGAAACATATTTACTAGCTGACATCATATGAATTAAGAACGAAATGTCACTCAAATTCATGTGTATGTGAAGAAAGGAAAAGCGTTGGTTACGTATTTTAACCTCAGATTCTATGAATATAGGCCAGCCCTTTAAGGCTATCGCTAGTGGACTAATCCCATGCACGCAGCGCAGCACTGAAAAAAGCTTAGTCCATGCCCACTTACTGGGTGGGCCCCAACGGTCAGACTGGACAAACAACTCCCTAACAGCTTTTTTCTTCAACCATTCATGAACCAGTGAGGCCCCCGGCTTAAAGGGCTGTGCCTATACTCATAGAATCTGGGGTTACAATACGTAACCAACGTTCTATTTCGCTATTTCGTATAGGCTTCACCCTTTAAGGCTATCGCTAGTGGGTTAGCGGCGAAGCAGGATGTAGTCTATGCATAACTGGGTTCATCCAGACCACCACCATGAAGCATCTGCTTGCATATAACAAAAGAACAGTGTCAGCCTAGAGTGCGTAATTACGCACTCTAGGCGTAATTACGCCTAGAGTGCGTAATTAGGCCTAGAGTGCGTAATTACGCACTCTAGGCGTAATTACGCCTAGAGTGCGTAATTAGGCCTAGAGTGCGTAATTACGCACTCTAGGCCTCCCATACAGCAGATGACCAGAGAGGAGAATAATATCTAGTCAGAAAGGTTGAGACAAACAGACTTGCTGCTGTGAACAGGAACAACAAATGTTTCGAACTGTAACAGTGTAACGATGAACAGAACAGGTAATGTATATTATACAGCATTTTGGACAACCATGTTGTTCTGAAATGCTTTGAAAATAAACATGACAAAAATAATTATTCTGTCAGAACTCTGAGGACAGAAAGGGTAATAGAAAACCCATTTAGTTTTACACAGGTAAAACCAAATAAATGAGCACGGAGATGACCAGGAAGCTGCCATGCAAATGTCCTCCACAGACAGGGGCAGATCTACTGGGGTGGCAGTTGCCTCCCCAAATGAGAGACTTCCCACCCCTGTTGCCACCCCAGCTGGCGACTATGAATTCAATAAATAGTTATAGGAAATCTGACATTAAGCGCACTACTGCTGAGTAGCGGGAAGTGCGAGAGAAGGACAGAGCACCAGGCAGCAGCATTGATATGCATGGGTATAAATTACTGGACTCTACATTACGTGACGTATCGTGCACCACTGCTGTCCACTGAGTCAACATTTTGGATGGTCAGGAAATGACCACAGTCACACAAAGAATCTGGAAAACGGACACAATATTTAGTGGTTAATTCAATTCAATTAGATAACAAGGGATTCAGATTTAACAGGTGAGGAAAAAGTTTTAACTTAAAGAAAACATTGAACATGTAAGCAGTGGGTCAGTTATGCTAGCCTAACTGTTGCTAGTCTTCAATTGACTTTGATAACCTTAACATGTGCTGCCCAGTTCGGTGTGTTTCGGTTCTGTTAACACTAATACAGGTCAACCCGCCACCAAGTCATCAGTAGAGCAGGTGTTTAAATCAGCTAATCAAAAATCACCTAATCAACCACTGCTGTGCTCAGGTGAAAATATATTAATGATGATAATATAGACATCAACCCTTACAGCATAATGTAACAGACTGAATGTTCTGTTTTGGTGTTTTTGCTACTTTTTTGTGTGCGGAAATGTTTGTTTTTTGGTGTTGATTCCCCTGATCAGTAATCTCTGCTCTATCTGCTCATTGAGCTGTTGTCTGTCGGTTGACATGGAAACTGGTCCGTGTAAAGTCGACACACAGAGCAAGAAAAGGCTCAAAGGAAGTGGTGTTTGGTTCTTCACCTTTTTATCAGCTTTATTGTACCTTTATTGTGGCGAACTGTCTGCAGCCGCTGCAATTCATAAAAGTAAAACAAGTGACAAAATCTGAACTAATCATCGGACTATGGCTCCTACTGCATATTTAAAAAAAAAAAGATTGACCAATATAAGAGAAATTTGCCCCTTCTTGGTAACTGATTGTGGCCTCATTCTTGAGTAGGTATCTGTAGCCAGTCTTGTTGATGATTTGGCTGAGGGGGATCAGGCCTATGCAGAACAGCAGTGGGGACAGAGCATCTCCTTGGTATTTGCCACATTTGATGGACACTTGTGCAAGTGGTTTGCAGTTGGCTTCAAGGGTGGTTTTCCACAG
>CAEGAF010023540.1:0-19505 GCA_903067075.1 Micropoecilia bifurca
ATTTGTTGCTGCGCGTTTGCGCAGAGTGAAGGAAAGACGAGACCAGCTGGACAGACAGGCTGAGAAATGAGATGCAGGTTATCAGTATCGGTAACAGAGCCAATGATCGCCGATCCCGATCATCACCGATTTCACGGAAATCGGCTGATTGCGATCGGTGACCGATCGATCGGCACACCTCTAGTTTCAATTTAAGTATTTAATTATGTTGTATAATAATTGTAAAAACTAAAGGTAACTACTTCGCGGATTTCACTTATCGCCGGATATTTTCGGAACACAACCCCCGCAAAAAACAAGGGATCACTGTATACTGTTTTATATAGGTTTTTGATTTCTCAAATTTCCACAACAAATTTAAGAGAAGTTCTCTGGTAGTGAGGATAAAATTAATTTTTTAACTTTTAGCTTTTGTAGTAAAATAACGTCATGATTTTGTGGCTTGGCCTTTCCAAACAGGATGAGGTTCACGAGCGTGATGGTCTGACTGACTTCCTTCTTACTAAGATGCGGGATCTTGTCCAGAGGATTCCCACACTGAAGCTGATTCTCTCTAGTGCAGCTCTGGATATAGATCTATTCCTCCAGTACTTTGGCTCCTGCCCTGTGATCCACCGTAAGTTCTGAGAATGTTTGATTTTTCCAAGAATTAAACATCCATCCATACACTTACATGATAACAGAAGGTTGGTACCTGTTTCCTGTGTAATAAACCCTGCCGAATGGAGCCCACAGCAGCTGATGTAAAAACTCTTAAAAGAGGCTGATCTCCACACTAAAACAAAACATTCACCCTGCAGTAGGTGGATCACACTTCATCTTCCCTGCTGGTTTTGGTCAGAAGGGCTGATGGCGCAAAAAATGTGCAACCTTCCTTCAATCCAGCAGCTTGCCATCATCAGTGTCAATGTGCCCTTTGAGATTTCAGTTGGATATATAAAAGCTATGATAAATAAAATGTATTATTATTATTAATAAAATAATTATTTACAAATTAGGAGGAAATTGTAACTACAAAATCAGAATCAAGAGTGCATGTCCTCATTTTAATCAAGATTAAATAACATTTAGTTTGTCTTTAGTGCAGTCACAGCTTAAGCTGCATAATTGCCTTGCACTTTCTTGAAACCAGAGTTCTATGTCTTTAGCTATCAGAATGTGGAATTGTTTAGTTGCAAGGTGCATTTCCACCTCCCCTGTTTTTTTTCCTGTAGCAGTTTCCAATGTTGTGGCAGAAAGTGTCAACCCAACGGCAGATGTGGTCAATGTCAGCAGAGTGCACTCCCTTCAGGGAGAGCAGTACATCCCCTTCAATACTTTGCAAGGATTTCCCATTTCTCAATACTTTTTTAAAATGCAACAACAGAGGTGTATAACTGGCAACGGTAATTAATTTGTACTAAAATTTTGGTTCAGATTTTATGAACTACCTTACAGTGGAGAGCTCCTTCAGTGACAGACTGCTTCATCCAAAATGCACAAAGGTGCATTATAGAAGGTCCTTCCTTCCAGACTTTATGAACATCACTGATCCCAACAAAACCAATAAGCTATTTACATTCTTGCCATTATTTGTAGTTTGTTTCATTTCTTTCAATCTGCCGGGGTTTTTTTATTTATATTTTTTATGCAGTATGTTCACTAAAAAAAAAAAAAAAAACATTGTTCTATAAATTACTTAGCTGAAAATTTCTCTTAAGTAAAGCATGCCATTTTTATTAACTGTACAGTAATATTTGTTTTTACACAGACTGTTATTCTTATTTTTACATTGTTTATCTTTGAGTGAATATGCAATCTCACATAGCTTTAACTTGATGCGAATACACTAAATTTTCCCACTGTGGGAAACCCCTGGTAGTTTCCCCATGTTTCTGGATCTCTGAAACACTACTTATTGTTAAGAAAATTATTAATCTTCATTGAAAGACAAAATATTTCAAGCAGTTTTAAATAGAACTTTCACAACCTTTCTAAAAGTATTAAAGTTAATTTATAAAATTGGGAAGATTATCTCCTGATCTGATTTATTTGAGAATTCCTTTCACCATGCAATATGTTGGTAATCACTTAATCACTGAGGACTTCTCTCTGTTTGTAGTTAAAGGGAAACAATTTGAAGTGAAAGAGCTCTTTTTGGAGGATATCTTGAGGCAGACGGGCTTTAATAGAAAGGACATCCGGAAATATCAGGAAGAGGCTCAGAGAAGTATGAAGCTTGTCTTTTTGAACCTCCTCCAGCCTTCTCCCTGATTTTATGTTGAGCTCCACTGTCTATGTGATATTCAGAAGAGGGGAAGCAGAAACGATTGACAGAGTGGTGTGAAACAGTGGAGAGCCATTCTGTTGGTGGGAAACAGACCCACATGTTGGCTCCAAGCTTCCTTCATGCCAGCAGCTGTGGGGACAGAGACGATGAGGGCTCAATCAAACTGGCAAGCCAAACACACGACATTATACACTATGAAGCATCCACAACACACATTCTGTTCACTCTTCTACTGGACCTAATGACTGTTTTAGCATTTTGACACCTCGTGTATTTTAATTTTTGCATTTTTTTCTTCACACTGACAAAATAGAGTCTGTAAGAGAAACATTTAGACTTAAGGTTTGTGTAAACTATCTGAGGGATTTAAAAAATACTATAAAACTTACAAGATTTTACTCACATTTTTTCATAAAACAACTTGTTTACAGTACTTTGTAAAGGTCTTTTTGTGATTCATCGTTTCTTTATATTTTGTTTTCAAGAAGCCAGAAGTTTTTCACACTTTAAAGAGATTTTTATCATTAGTTGCCTGTTTTCTTGTCAACTCTCCACGCAGTCCTTGTCTTTAATACTGCAATCTGCCTATATGCCAGTGCTAAATGCGAAAGTAAAAAGTTTGAAAAGTGTTTACAATTTAGCAGGGAACAAGCTTTTAATCAAAGCCAAGTCTTGTTACTATCAGCCTTTTGAAAAGTCACAACTTATTCAGATTGTTTTCATTCAGTTCATTAAAAGAACATTAACAGTTTTATGAACAGTTTTTAAACAAAGTAAAGTTCAGATGAACCTCTAGGTAATTAAAGCTAATTTTCCACTGAAAGGTGATCCATTCTGTCTGTCAGATTAAAAAAACAAAACAAAAGAAACAGCAGAAAACTAGTTGCTCTAAAACACCTTAACAGAGGTAAACCAGGGTCTGTGGAACCACAATAACCAGAAATTCAGACCAAAGCATTGCAGATTGTAAGTGAATGACTTACATTTGAAAAGGAAGGATTTAAAACCATATGTCCACTTTATGTGCACATTGCACAATATGGATCCTAAAACTGGACTGAAAACGAAAGAAACAGTGACTTCCAGAAAGCCTGAATATTTTTCCCATAGTTCCCTTACATCATCTTAATGAAGTGCTGTCTACAGAACACGTTGTCTGTGAACATTTTATTATGTGTCACAGAACGAAAATGACACAGATCAGCTTGAACCATGGCTGCTGCAGGAGATGGACTCCTGCATTTCCAGCATTTTCCTGCATGAAAACCAGGAGGCTTTCAGTCAGCTCTTCAACCTCCTTCTAAATGAACGTGTCCCTGGTAAGAGTCTCTCTTCACATCTAATTTGTCTACATACATTAATCTACATTTAATTTGAAGCTGAAATAACATTACATGTGATGTAAAGAACACAGCAGACAGATCAGGGAGGAAGTAAGGAAGGTTAAACCAAATTTAGGTTCTAATACTATATCCCACACTTTGAACAGTCTCACAGAGGTCTGGTCAGTCTTTCATTTGAGCAGTGGACCAGTATGGCATAGCGACTTATTAAGACATGAATGTCCACAAATACAACAGACCTTGATGTATAGAAAATTTTGCCTTTATTATCATAACCTAATATCTCAATTAGAAATATTGAAATTTGTGGAATCTAGAGACAACTGGATGTTATTTTGTGCTTTTGCAAGAACGATCAGAGTAGAATGATAGGTTGAAGTAATGTGTAAGCTGAATGAATGTACTGTTCTGAGAAATTTTATTTCAAGAATGCCTTTTAGTCGTAGGTTGTGTGTAAATATACCAATTTTATTGTAAATATTGGGGTTGTAGTGACACAATAATCTCATGATACGATATTATGATCAAAATACTATATATATATATATATATATATATATATATATATAACGATATTTGGCAAATGATACGATTCAATGCACTTTTAGGATATTTTGACATTTTAACAGTGATTTTGGTGACATTTTGTGTTCCATAGACTTGGATTTAATTAGCTGAAAACTGCTTAAAAGCACCAACTATGCAATACCCGACTCTGATTGGACAGTCTAACAGTCTGCAGCTGGACAAAATGAATCAAAAATGCAGTGAGAGAAATAGTTTCTGTCATTTAGATCATGTGGATTTGACATAAAACTCAAAGTTTCAACAGTCATCCAGGAGCTGAGTGGAGAGATTATCAGCCTCTGTAGACTCTCAATATGCAAATGATTGTACTTCTGTTTTTCTTTTGGACATACTGTGGTTACATTTTGGACTTTGAGTCACAGAAAAACAAAATCCGATTTGGAAAAATGTAAACTTTTTCCACCGTGGAACGCTCAAATATTCATAACAAATGGCTTTTATAATTTAGAATGACAATAAATACCGTACATTTCTTAAACTGATGTAAAAATATTCCAAGCATCACCATTTTATAACATTAGCATAAAAATGAAGGCAATTCCTCATTCGTTTGTATGCAATTTTTGACAAAACATCATAGGTGAAAACAAGATGCCAAAAAATTTACAATTATGTTTGGGATCGGGGGGGTTAAAAAAGGTCTCTTGGACTATGGGGACAAGGCTTTTTTACTTTGACTCCCAGAGTTAGCCGTGGCTGTAAGCTGTTTACTACTAGCTGCTGGGGGAGTGGCTCCACCTCACCCCGTAGTGATCGACTCCTTGCAGCTGCGCAGCGCCGCTATTCCCCTGCTTGGATCTCTGAGTACCTGCCTGTCAGACTGCCAGGATCTCATCGTACTCCCAGTCTCTGATGCTGTTTTCTCAGTTGCTAATAAGAATGATCGATCTGCCATCATCATGGCAATCCTCACTGTGCCCAGAGTCCTGCTGCAAGTTTCCCCTCTTCATCTTCCAGCTCAAAACAGAGCGCCGCTACCTGCTGCGCGTTGATTTTTCAGGTGATCCTTTATATACAGAACAGAACTCACTAAGCTAAAAACAAATTACGAAGTGGATACCACCAGTCTTTACTTCGTTTCTTAGCAACAACACACAGCCCATCATTATTTATTGAAGATTAGAGATTCCCAAAAACAAAGAAATCTATTGTTGCGTTTTGGTTTTTACGTTTGGAAGCTCATTCCTTGTCACATAACCAGAAAAGCCGTTTTTGACATTTGGAAAAATACGGTTTACTTAATTTAGCATAAGGCCTATTAACACAATTTGAAAACTGGTGTGTAGTTTATAATGTGCGCTTTAAGCACAAGTTGAAAGTGAGACTGGGGGAAGGTGGAAACTTGCTGTTGCGCCATCACGAATCAGACATGTTAACAAGACGTATAGGCCTATGGACCCCTATGGTTTAACATATCGATACTCGCGGATGAAAAATTTATATCTTCTGACAGGAGAAAAAAATCGATAAATATCGTAGAATCAATATAATTATACAGCCCTAGTAAATATGAAGACTTAATACAGTAGAATAAAGATGATGCTTGGATGTCTGTACAAAACCAAAACAGATACATACGCTCTTAGAAGTAATGCATAATGAAAGCAGGTTTGGATGAAGTATCTCTCTTCTGTCTTGAATTGTGGTTCAGTGGACTTCATGCACAGTGAGACCGGCTCCACGGCTCTGATGGTGTCAGCAGCGCGGGGATTCATTCCACAAATGCAGCAGCTGCTCAGTATGGGTGCTGATATCAACATAAAGGCATCTAACGGGTGGTAGGAAGACACACATTTCTTTCCTATAACGCAAAGCTTTGATTACAAAGATTAAAGTGGCTTTTAATCTTTGTAATTAAAAGTAGGCCAATGGTACCAACTCAAAAGACGGATAACTTGAATAATGGAGTAGATGTTGTCACAATATAGTCTATTAGCTTTGCTTTGATGAAAATATTTACAAACTGTTTGACGTATGACTGATTTGACATCTCTTTTCAGGACTGCTTTAGACTTTGCTAAACACTTCGAGCAGACAGAAGCAATGGATATCCTCAAATCTTCAATGTGAGTCTATTAAACAGTATAGACAGGAGCTAATGGTCTATAAGCAGTGGATCATTAGAGGTCGCAACCAAAGGAACTACTCAACTATATAGTTATATATCAGAAATTCTAATCGGTCTCAAACGTTTGATCAGAGATCTGAAAAGTCATCCTTCCACTTTATCAATGAGTTCTAGTTGCATACTTTGTCAGAAGGAGTGGGATGAATGTCCGTCCATCCATCATTTTCTAACACCCTTGTCCCTAATGGGGTCGGGATGAATGCATATTCATCAATATATGTATTGTAAGAATTACATTATTGAGGCTTCATTAGTAGGTTTTATTATTATAATGGATGTAGTGATTAGGCCTAACACAAATTTTGCTAAGTGATTAATTGTCTCAACAATTATTGCGATAAACTATAATATTGTTTGAAGACAATTTTAAACTGATGTAATGGTAATAACATAATAATGCAATTTTTTTCAAAGGAACACTTAACACTGGAACTGGTGATCAAAATAACCAAAACAACCAAAAACAAAAATAAAATGGACTCTTCAGTTTCTGTTAACAAAAAAATATGCATTTCAGTAAAAACTAAACACAACATAAAACCAAGATGGAAATAAAAACTACATTCTACTAAGAGTACAATTATGAAGTACTGTATTTTCCGCACTATAAGGCGCACCTAAAAACCTTCAATTTCCTCAAAAGCCGACAGTGCGCCCTATAATCCGGTGCGCTTTATATATGGACCAATATTGAGCCACAACAGGTCTAGCAACTACGGTAAGCAGCCGCCGACTTCATTTTTCCCCGTAGGAGAAGTAGCGCGTGGTGCATGCTGGGATAGTTGTCAGAATGCTGGTTTGTAATCTATTAATAAAGTTTGACTGACCCATCTACCTACCAGCCGTCTAGAATCGGGTCGTCTGCAGGCCATTTAGCACCACATTCTCCATGAACATGCTGTGCGCGAACGGAGAAGGGTGGCCATCGTCCGGCCACGTCCTGGCCCAGGAAGGCTCTCCTTGCCGACTGAAGTCGGACTGCTTTGTTGATATTCACTTTAGTGCAGCTCTATCTAGTGGATGCATAACGTAACTCCAGCCTCTCCTGCAGCATCTATTCTATGCGCCTTAGAGTGCGGAAAATACGGTACTTCATAATTGTACTCTTAGTTGAATGTAGTTTTTATTTCCACCTTGGTTTTATGTTGTGTTTAATATACTTCATAATTGGGTACTCGGCATATCCCAGTACCTGATGCAACAGTTCACTTCTACTTACAGGATGGGTCGGTGAAGAGCACCAGAGTTCAACCTTTTTTCATCCAGTGTCATCAATAGAAAGAGAAAAAGGCAGGAAGAAACGATAAAACTGATAAAATGAGGTTGATAATTTTTATTTATAATGCCATTAATTGATTTATTGTTTATCATGACAGGCCTGGTAGCAACTAATAGAATCACTAATTATTGTATTAGAAATGTTACTGTTATGTGATGCGATGGACTGGCGACCTGACCAGAGTGGAGTGTGCCTCTCACCAATTGACCGCTGGAGATGAGCACCAGCTCTCTTCAACCCGGCAAGGACAAGTGTGTTATATAGTGGATGGATTGATGCTTAATAATTAACTAAGGAAAGAAACCTAAACAGCATCAACAGACATATCTAATCGGTGAAAGAGAAAATCTGAAAGGAACTCAGAATAACTTTATATGCTTCACAAAGATTTAACTGGTGTTTCTGCTTCTCTGAAATGAACTCTTGAAATTTTCAGTGCACATTTTGGAGATCTAAACATCTGACCTTGTGCTTAGAGAGGAAAACAAGGGAATGAATTCTAATGAGCCTCCTTTGGTTCATAGCTCTAGCCACTTTGAACTAACACAATACAACTAAAAAGGGATTTACTTTTGGTCCAGTATAGGACTTTGGTGTCACCGCTCTTGGAGCGGAGTTTGGACCTTTTAACCCCAGAGGCTCATTAATTAAGATGGCAGCACAGATGTTTTATTGTGAAAATTCACCTCAGACTGGCTGCTTGTGTCTGACACTGCCCTCCGATTGTTGTATTTGGAATAATTGTAGCTTATTTATTTTGGAAATCTCAAGTTAAAGGCATGAAAGCAGTTCTAATCTAAGCATTGGGATTACCTGAGTTGCACTAAGCCTGTGAGCCAACTGTAGCATTTTTAGTTGTCAACCTAAAAATGGCTGAAAGTGATGTGTTTTCTGGTCTTTCCTAAAATTTACTTATATCTTTTAGGATAATTATGAATACTAAAAACAATTAAAAGCAAATATGTTCTTTTGTTTCTGTGCAGACCTTTGGGGGAAGTGAGGAGCCTGGAGGAATCAGTGTTGGTACAGTGCAGTCCTACAGAGGTGAGCAGTGAAGAACAAGAGCTTCTCAAACATTACCACCACAGCTTTGATGACCAGCAGGTGGACCTGGATCTCATCATGACATTGCTCCACAACATCTGCACCACCACTAATGAGGGTGAGGTTTAGCATTGAGGCAAACAACTCCTTCCATCCAGTTTGAACTGTTTTCTTTACACTCTGGGTTCATTTGCAGTCTCACAGCTTGCCTTTTGGACCTCTCCATTACAAGTCAGTAAAATAGTGTTAAGCCTGAGACTGTTCTGTGTTCTGTGACTGCAGGAAAACTGAACAATATGGACATAATGCAGTAGCTGATTATGGGTGCATAAAATAATGGTAGGATGAAATCTGTCTGAAAGAAGATAAGAAGTATATACTTATTTCATGACTACAGTTTTTATTTGAGTTTTCTTTGTACAGTTTTGTTTTTTCATCAGAAATTAAAATTGTAGGTTTTCACTTTTCAAGTGTTGATTGCTTTGTAGTGGTAATTTGCTCATCATATACCAAAAGCAATAATACAGCCTTGAGAAGGTGAAACTTGAAACTCTTTACGCAAAGGCAGCATTCAGTAATCTGTTTTATGACCACAATGAAATTTTCCGGGCTTCATCGATTGCAGTTTTCTGGCTGACCGCAGATCTTTAAAAAGCCTGACCTTCAGATTATGATTTCAAATTTGATTACTATTTTGTTTGTCTGAAGAGCCAGTAAATGTAGCAACAAAGTTGCTAAGTTGGCAACAGTTGGGTGCCTATTGTTACATGCAGATGAGACTTGGTGGGCAGGTTTGTCAGTCAGCCTTCTTAAAATGGGGCCGTGGCTTACTTTCAGATCCTTTATAAGATCAATGGATAAACTCTAGACAGATCGAAAGACATATTTAAGATTTTCCCTCAAGAAAATTGTCATCTCTGTCTCCCATACAACACATAAAACATAATAACACTTAAAGCATTAGAACATTAAAAGCTTAGCCAAACTGGCTGGTCGACCAGTCTGGCTAAGCTTGGTCATGTGTATGACAAGGCGCTGGCAATATCAGATTGATAAAATAACCTCAACATCTTTCTGCAGATGTTGAAAGATTTTAGCCTCCTCAGGTAGTACATCCTGATCTGGGCTTTCTTATATAGCTGCTTGGTGTTACTTGTCCAGTCAAGTTTGTTGTCCAAACACAGACCAAGATATTTATAGGTCTGCACAATCTCCACTCCCTCCACTCCTGTCAGAACCGGTTTTGGGCTGCCTCTTTCTCTCCTGAAGTCAATGGCCAGTTTGTTTGTCTTGGATGTGTTTAGCTACAGGTTGTTTGTATGGCACCAGACAACAAAGTTCCACATCGGACGTCTCTACTCCTCTTTGTTGTCTTTGATTCACCCCATGATGGCAGTGTCATTGGCATATTTCAAAGTTGTTACAGAAGTCCCAGGTGTATAGGTTAAAGAGGATGGGTGAGAGTATCGTACCCTAGGGCGCTCCAGTGCTGGTGACCACAGTGTCAGACATGATGTCCTTTATCCTGACAAATTGTAGTCTCTTGGAGAGGTAACTGGAAAACCAACCAATCAAGCAGGCAGGAGTCCTCTCTCATTCTGGTGCGTTTTTACAGAAAGAGAGTCCTGGCAGTGCCACTTCCCTCGTCCAGGTACGAGTAAATATGTATCAGCCAATTGCCAAGCTCCTAAAATGAAGGAAATTGGAGAAAATTTCTCTGCTAGCCAATTTATTGGACCTAAAATTTTCATAATTTCTCCCAAATCTGAGGTTCAGTCTAAGCAAGTTTGTTTTTTCCTCAATCTGATTTTGAGTTTTCCAATTGTTTGGAACTTGGAAGACTGTGGGAGTTATGTATAATATTCTGACAATTTAACTTTTATGTTCTGCTTACTTTCTTTCTCAACGCTTTCTCATAAAAAGTTTTTTTTTCTTTCTTTGTTGGTAGTAAAGAATACTTGGTTTGTGAGTTATCTCTAGTTTTCAGCTTCAGTCACCACAACATAAACTGTATAGGAATGTGAAGTTTTATCTTATGATCTGCAGGTGCTGTCCTCATATTTCTTCCTGGATATGATGAAATTGTGTCAGTGAGGGATCGCATCCTCTTTGATGATAAGAGGTTCTCCACTCACTCTGAGAGGTAATAAAGCAAAGAAAGCATGGCAAAGGTCTAATAATACCTTTTAGCCATAGAAACCTGTCAACAACTGTTAAGTTATTACTGTAATGTAACTCTATATTTGCAAAACTTTCTATATAAGGTGTTCTTAACTGTTTGTTTTGTGTGTTGACCTGCACCACTAGGTGGTGTGGGGTTGATGTGGGGTTGATGTGTCTTACCTCTCAGTTACCAGGTTTTCACTCTGCATTCTGACATGCAAACTCTGGATCAGAAAAGAGCCATGAAGCCAGCTCCATCTGGTGTCCGGAAGATCGTGAGTCACTTTGTTCACTCCTCTCTTCTGTATGCAGAAAAACGGAAGCACATCTATGCTTATCTGTCTATACTTACTGATTAATTTAGCATATATATATATATATATATATATATATATATATATATATATATAAAGTGTGTGTAAAATATGCTTTTGAGTAAACACATGAATGGGCCTTAACCAGCTTTCTTTCTGCTCATCTTTTCTTTCCAGATTCTCTCTACAAACATTGCTGAAACAAGCATTACTATTGATGATGTGGTCTTTGTTATTGATTCAGGAAAGATGAAAGAGGTACTGGTCCCAGAAAAACACTGAAAAACATAATGAGCCAGTGGTAACCAGGTTGTTTTAGTTTGTTTTAATGCTGTTTGTGTGGGTTTTTCTGTTGTAGAAATCCTTTGATACCCTGAGTAGGGTTTCTATGTTAAAGACGGTTTGGATCTCAAAAGCCAGTGTTTTGCAAAGAAAAGGAAGGTAAGATAGGAATATTACTTTTCTTAGACCGAATCCTATTTCAACCTTGCCTTGACCTTAAATATTGGCATTGTTTGAGGCACACTTCGAAACAGAAAGGTAGGACCTGCTCTTGTAAAGCTACTCTCAAAAAAAAGTACAATTCAGTAGAAATACTCTTAAAAGTACCTTTTTCCAGAAGAATTACTCAAGTGAATTTATTACAAGTACTATCCACTTTTGAACATGGACAACAACAGTACCTTTAAGCTACTTGTTAACAAGCTTAAGGTGCAGTATTGATATTAACTAGTCATCTTTTAGCTAACATTACCTGCATCCAACAGCTTTACTCAACTCAGTCGGTTAGTTTGGGGGGAAAAACTGTGCAAAGTTCTTTGTGTTTTGCTGGTTTGCTGCCATGATTCTAACACACCTGAGCAGCTCAGTACAGCAGCAGCAGGTCTCCTTCACTGCCACACAGGTGTAAACCCAGGGCGAGCGTCTTGGCGTCATGTTGCGTTTAATGGCGTCTTGGAAAAACATGTTACCATGTGTTAATAACTTATTAAATTGTTTTAACTGTTGAAAAAAAGTGACAGAAGTGCGGAAGCTTCTACTGCAATGGTGCCAAAAGTCGATCCTCGAGGGCCAGCATCCTGCATGTTTTAGTTCCCTCCCTGGTGGTAGTAACAACCTTTTCAGCACATCAATATTTTTCTTAGACCTCTAATGAGCCATCGTTTGATCCAGGTACATTAAACCAGGGAGAGAACTAAAACATCTAGGATGCCGGGCCTCGAGAACCAACTTTGGGTACCTCTGTCCTACTATATCAAATCGATATAGGAATAACAGAGAGTCCAGTCCCAGGGGGGCACGGCTGACTGTGGGTCTGCAATGCCCGCCCATGCCGCCGGGCCTGCACTCAGATATTATGAATTCAGTACCAAAGAGAGTCAGTCAAAACCACGATGAATTCCCAAGCCTTTCTATAATTGCTTCTAGGCATAGTAATCTTACTTTATGTAAACATTTTATTTGAAAAAAGTTTTCCAGCTCAGTTTCAGCTCGGTCTCTGTGCAGAGCTGGCCGCTGTAGACCTGGGATTTGCTTCCATCTCTTCAGTCGTCTCAGATTCAACAATATGCAAGAGTTCCAGGTTCCACAGCTGCTTCGGATGCCACTGCAGGTACACACTACCTTTATATTTACCAGAACAGCAATAACAGGTGCTTGTATTCGCTCCTAATAGAATGCAATCAAATGGAAGTGTGAAATGTTGTGGTGATGGCTATTCAGGTTCCTCAGCAGATTAAAAGTCTATAGTAGGAACATTTTCAAAAAAATGAAGGGTTAAAACATATTTGCTTAAATCAGACCGCTTACAAGAAATGTCATTTTTTCCTAGAATGTAAAAAGTGCTAAATAACTAGAAAATGTGAAAAACTGAGTCATGAAAAATGAAGAATAAACTCTGATAGTGAGTTTGGAGGATTTTAGCAGTTGTTCGTGGGTCATGGAAACTCAAAAGATTTTAGAACAGACAGGGCATTAAGTCTTGTAAAGTTACTTCATAGTGAAAGGTATTGTGTTTTTCAGGAATTATGTCTACAGACCAAGTTGTTGGCTCCTTCATCCTGCCCTGTTGCCGAGTTCTTATCTAAAGCTCCACAGCCACCTCCCTCACACGCAATCCAGAGTGCTGTCCACATGCTAAGGGTATTTTTTCCCCCAAGATCCATCACTCTACTGATAATTAATTGGCTGTGAATGCATGCTAACCGCCAGTGTGCCCACTAATGTATTCCAGCCTATAAAGGTGCATTGCTTTTGCTAACCTTTCTCTCAGACAATAGATGCTCTGGACCAGAAGGAAGACTTAACCGACCTGGGCTTCCACCTGGCTGATATACCTGTGGATCCCCACCTGGGGAAAATGGTGTTGTGTGCTGTTGTGCTCAAGTGTCTGGACCCCATTCTCACCATTGCCTGTACTCTGGCCTATCGTGACCCTTTTATCCTCCCTGCTGAAAGCTCCCAGAAAAGAGCTGCTCTGCAGAACCGCAAACGTTTCACGTCCAACACCTTCAGTGACCACATGGCCCTGCTCAGAGCTTTCCAGGTGCAAATGTTTGCCTTTTTCACTACTGATGCTAAATCTTTTTCTTATTCACAATTTAAAATGAAGTACAGGGGGAATATCAACATATTAGCAATGTAGTGAAATAACATTTTTCTTTCTGGCTAAAAAGAATGCTCTTACTAAAGTTGTTATGTATTGTAAGTTGTATTATTATTATTATTATTATTATTATTATTATTTAGGAATTGTGTTTCAACTCCGAAAGTGTGTTTAAAATCAGAAGGTAAATAAATGTAACTTAAAACAAATGAGTTTGGCTCAGCATAGGACAGAAGTTAGAAATGTGTGATTTTTCTTTTTTAAAAATCATGAAACAGCTGAAGTTAAATTCTTATGTCTGCTGTAAAGTCTCTGAGAGACACATGGCCAAGCCCACAAAAAAATGTATCAAATGACAGTAGACATGTTATTGAACTGAAGAGTAGCAATGGACCTCAAAAACTTGAGTGATTCAGAGCAGTGAATCTTTTTCCAAACTAAGACAACACATGATGCCTGAAAGCCTTTAAATATGTCAGTTAGGCAGCAGCTTTCCATCTCTACTTCTTCACAACTGGCCAGTGAAGCAGGCAGCTGATGAAGAACTAATGTGTCAATCTTCCTCATCTACTGTGGCAAACAAAGGTAGCCAGTAAAGAGTAAAGGGTCAGTGAGGCTATTTGTTACAAAAGCTTCCAAAAACAAAACACATGTGGACTCGCGTCATGTGACTTAGAGTCAAGGGATACATTTAAAATTTTAATTTCATCAAATCAAACTTTAAAATGACAATTTCATTGTCTGTCATTTTAAATGAGTCATTGATTTCCACCAATGACTCATGACTTCACTGCAATTTTACCCCTTCAACTTGTTTGGAGATTTCTTACACCAAACAAAAAGTGTGTTGCAAAGAAACATGTTATCCAGTTACCTTCATAGTAACTTACTTCATAGAAGTGATGAGGTCCACCATAGCAACTATTGGTAATCTTTCCTATCTCTGCTCTAATTTGATGAAAATGTGTCAAGCTGAGCTGAATGTCACAGTGGGAGATATTTAAACCTCCCTTGTGTTAGGCATGGCAGAAAGCTCGCAGTGAAGGCTGGGAGAGATCCTTCTGTGAAAGGAACTTCCTGTCCCAGTCTACCATGGACATCATTCTTGGCATGAGGACACAACTGTTAGGACAACTTCGTGCTATTGGTAAGTTTGACTTTTATTTTCCTCATTTTATTCATACTCTGCAAAGTGTTAGAATCAAATGAAAACCTCTGAAAAGTGACAGCAAAAATCCTTAAAATACTTAAAATGTAATTTGTTTGTTTTTTTGCATCTCTTCTCTAGGAACATTTTGTGATCTTAAGTTAATGGTGTATGTGTATATTTATGTTGAAGTGTGATCTGAACTTTGGTGTCGTAGTATTATTGTGGTGAACTGTTTCACACAGTAAATAATTAGTTTTAAATTTTCAATCATTTTTGACTTTTTACTTGAGAAGGGACATCAAATATTCAGAATTGGCAATAGTTTGCCTTAGAATTGTTCCTCCTGTTCATTTCTTTGTATTTTAGCCCCTGTCATGTTGACATACAATATTTATAAATTGTATAAGCACTTAAGGTTATTTCTGCTAATGGAGCCTTTTCTTTGGTTGGCCAGGTTTTGTGCGCGCCCGTGGAGGCAGCGACATCCGTGATGTTAATCTGAACTCTGAAAACTGGGCTGTCGTGAAAGCAGCCCTGGTGGCTGGAATGTATCCAAACATGGTTCATATCAACAAGAAGACCTCTCTGTTCTCCACTAACAGAGAGAAGAAGGTTCATTTCCATCCTACGTCAGTCCTGAGCCAGCTGCAGTGGAAGCAGGTAGGAATTTAATTTTGCCAAGTTCACATGGAGCAACCACTCCATGTGAACTTGATGTGTTTAAGGTTAATAGGCTTAAAGCACTGTTGCCTTGCAACAAGAAAGTCCTGGGTTAGAATCCCAGTTTGGGGTCGTTCTGCATGGAATTGGCATGTTCTCCCTATGGATGTGAAAATGACTTTCAGGTTAATTGCATTGTCCTGATTTTTGGTCCATCACCCAACAACAGCGCTGCTCCAGTACTCTGCAACAGAGCTTTATAAGATCTGCTTACAACTGCATGACTGAGCAGCATCAGCTCTGTTCCTACACCGAGAAATTTTCCATCCGCCCCATCAGACATACACTCAGAATTACATAAAACTTCACTAATCCATCCATCCATCCATTTTCTTGACACCCTTGTCCCTTAGCGGGGTCGGGAGGGTTGCTGGTGCCTCTCCAGCTAACGTTCCAGGCGAGAGGCGGGGTTCACTCTGGACAGGTCGCCAGTCTGTCCAGACTTCACTAACCTAAATCAATTTCACACCCAAAATTCAGATAGTGTTTAGCAACTTAACTTACCTCGATATGTTTTTTTCAGATTCAATGGTGGATTTTTGAAAACTAGAAGTTCATGCTTTCAGGGAGGCAAAGGTGGCACCGGAATCTCCAGGAGTCGTTTTTTGACCAAGTTAACTCAAATCTTTTAAATAAGGCCATGGGTGGCGCAGGTCTTCTGGATGGCTACACTTGGTGGACTCCGTTTTGGGTTTTATGATGAGGGAGGGTCTAACTGTACTTTCTCGCTTTGCAGCGGTTCAGTGCACCAATTCCCCTCTCGCCATTGGTCACCTTCAAACTAATGAACAAATAAAAAAAAGCCCAATGTGATGTAACGTGTAAAGGCACGCTGCACAGAAATGTAGTTAAGTTGAACGTACAGATACTTACTGTACTGTAAAATGTAATTGAGTAAAAATCGAAAGTACCCACAATTAAATCTACTCAAGTAATGTACAGATACATGAAAAATGTAATTAAGTACATCCCACCTCTGACAAAACCATTAGATTCACTTCCTCCCCATCTGTATCCCTATGATTTTTGTAACATTCTTGTATCATTTTTTTTCTTCAAAAATAACGCATATCCACCAGCAACCTCTGACTGTTGCTTTAATAAGATAATATAATTAATATAATCTGTTCCAATTCTAGTTGCCCCTACTAATTCACTTTCACACTCCCCTCAGTCAGTGACATCTCCAAATTAATTTAAAAGTCTAAAAAATCAATCTGCCAGTTAGATCCCCTTCCAACAATTCTAGTTTAAGCTACCCTTCCCTCTCTGTCCCCATTCATTTATAAAGACAAGACTTCCTTTTGTTACCTGAATGATTCATTGACTGTCTAAGGATACAACATTGGAATGTCCAAAGAAAGGGTTTGATATGGTGAAACTTTCCTCAGAACAAGTTAAAAATATGAGTTTTTCTGCTGGTAGAACCACCTTGATGTTTTAACTGTGGTTGCAATTGTCAGTTAATTCCTAGGGTTATGAACTCACATTTTACAAGCAAAAATAATGTTGAGCAGATGCATTTCTGCACAACAGACTACATAAAGTGTCAAAATGATAAACAACAAAAAGGTCTAGCACAACCTCTGGTAAGCGCATATATGTTTTGTATTTAGGTGATTACAAAACCTAGATAAGGTTTTGTAATCACCATATCTAGCATTATTATTGAAAGCTTTCTTAATATCCAGCTGTTTTAATCAAACTGTAAATTTTTTGAGTTGGTATGTGCTTGTCTGAAACTGGTCAATCATTCTTTCTATGATTATGAGATGAACTGTGTTAAAAGAAAGGATTCTTGGGCAAATGATCCTTTGTGTTCTTTGTTTTTAGAACAGCAGCTCCAAATCAGGTCGGACCCTCCCAACAGACTGGTTGATCTATGATGAGATGAGCAGAGGTCACAGGATGGCCAGTGTCCGCTGTTGCTCTGTGGTGACCTCCATCACAGTGGTCATGTTTGGAGGTGGTACCAAACTTCTCAGCTCCACACTCCATGAAAGTGCTTTTCAAAAAAGACATGGTAAGTAAATCAAAGACTTTTTCTAAATCTTTTTTTTTCTTATTTAAGTTTTTATAGGACATGGACGTAACATTTTTAAAGGGGCAGAATTACAGAATGTAAATTTGACTTTTTTGAGTTCTACATCATTTTATAATACCTGAAAGGTCGCCATGATTCTTTCATACATGTATACATACTTATACAACAGTATTTTAAAGTCTATTCTCTAAGCTCCATGGAGACATTGGAAGGTCTCCTTCGCTGCCACACAGGTGTAAACTCAGCGGGAGCGTCATAGCGCTCACGTTCGTTTAAAGGCGGCTCTGAAAAACAGGTTACCACATGTTGACAACAGAATAAACAGTTTTAACTGCTGATAAAAGTGACAGAGGACACAGATATGGGAAGTGTGGAAGCCCCTGCTGTATCTAATTGACAGAGGAATAACAGAGAGTTGGCCATTCTAAGGTAAAAACTGAGCGCATACAACGTTGATGTTTTTGGGGTTTTTTTTCCTTCCAGACTATTGTTAACATGACCCTCTGTGAGGTGACCCACGGTTATCAATTCAGCGACTTTCTTGCTGAATTTATCAACATTCAACAAGAATGTTGATAAAATCAGCATTTATTGAGTTTATCAATAAATGTTGATAAACTATTAGATAATTATTAAATTAAATAACTATTAGATTTGGTGTCTGTTTAATTACTCCATAAAATCTTCAACATTTCTTCCTAATCCTAAAAAGATCAAATGTTTTAGAAACTTGCCTCTGCAAATTAAGCAGGTTTCTGTGTTCTATTCTGCAGAAAACCCTCTGGATGACATGAGTGACAGTGACACAGAAGATTTAGTGGAGATAAGGATTGATGACTGGCTTGTCTTCGGGCTTGAGAGAGAGGTGAAGAAATAAAGGCCTTGACATACTTTATTCAAAGCCAAACAGCTGACACACATTCACATGGTTTTCGAACTGTTCGTATTCACACACACCTTTCATGCAACAGCGCAGACCACCTGTGGGACAGCCTACCTGCTTCAGTACACATCATGACTCTATTGCCCCTTTTCCACCGGCTCTACTTCTACAACCCGGCTCGGCTCTGTTTCGGAGTGACCGCGTTTCCACCGGCCCTTCTCGGCTCTGTAGCAGGGTACCACCTCCTGGTGCTCCAGGCGCTATGTGTTGTGCTTCGTTACATGCGACCGAGCGCGAGTTGTTGTTTTTCTGATTCAAAAGAAGAGAGAGCTGAGCTATTTGTTATAGCCTGATTGAGATTTTTCTGAGACTTCAAGAAAATGCGCCGGTGGAAGGATTGCTGCGATGTGGTGAGGAGGAGCTGATCTCTGCCTTGCAGCAGGAGGAAAGCTGACGGTTCAGGTAAGCTAACAATGATTTTTGTATTAAACCACGATAAAACTTGTAATAGTCCCAATTATACATGAGGTAATGTTAGACAGGGTGTTGCAAATAACTTAAAAATGTCAGAATTAATTCATAATATGTGTTTTCACAATGTGTTTTCATGTTTGTAAACTGCTGCCGCAGACCATCGTGGTTCTTCATTCTCCTTTCGGTTGGAGGATCTCATCAGTGTCCGTCTTCCTGCCAGTCTGTGTTTACCTTCCGGATGTCCAGAGACCTTCAGCTTTCTGGAGCAGGACTCGCATGAGCTCAATATGCTGATGAAACATTTCTGATTAAAAAAAAAATGTCTGATGTTCTTACAGAGTTGAAGTGCATTAACAATCTGTTTTAACTTCTCAATACGTTTAGTTATGATTCACCAGTGTCCAAGTTATACTGAGAACAAATCAAGCTTTATTCCTTCTAATCTGACTGGTTCCTCTTCCATGTTTTCACATTTTGGACACTAAGAATTAAAAGTTTAAA
>CAEGAF010023555.1:0-21897 GCA_903067075.1 Micropoecilia bifurca
CTTGCATCGTCCCGCCAGTCACATCGTTCCCGCCAGTCGCATCGTTCCCGCCAGTCACATCGTTCCCGCCAGCCGCATTGTTCCCGCCAGTCACATCGTTCCCGCCAGCCGCATTGTTCCCACCAGTTGCATCGTTCCCGCCAGTCGCATCGTTCCCGCCAGTCGCATCGTCCCGCCAGTTGCATCGTCCCGCCAGTCACATCATTCCCGCCAGTCACATCATTCCCGCCAGTCACATCATTCCCGCCAGTCACATCGTTCCCGCCAGTCGCATCATTCCCGCTAGTCGCATCGTTCCCGCCAGTCGCATCGTTCCCGCTAGTCGCATCGTTCCCGCCAGTTGCATCGTCCCGCCAGTCACATCATTCCCGCCAGTCACATCATTCCCGCCAGTCACATCATTTCTGCCAGTCACATCATTCCCGCCAATCGCATTGTTCCCGCCAGTCACATCATTCCCGCCAGTCGCATTGTCCCACCAGTCCCATCGTTCCCGCCAGTCGCATTGTTCCCGCCAGTCGCGTCGTCCCGCCAGTCACATCGTTCCCGCCAGTCACATCGTTCCCTCCATCTGCTACGTTCCTGCCAGCTCCATGTAACCGGAGCAGAATTTCTGAGCTGTGAGGAGACGGAGTGGGAATCAGGCTGTAGTTACAGAAACAACGGTTCATTGTTGGTAATCCAGGGTTCAGGTGGAGAGCAGAGATTCATTATTCACAGAAACATTATTCTGACTTCAACTTTTTCACTCCTGAGATGTTGGCACTTAAATATTCAATAAAGTTAATAACGTGATCAACGTTGTCACTGATGCATTTCTGGAGCTTCAGAGGGGAAAAGAGGAGACGAAGCTTCTCTGCAGCTTCTACATCATCTCATTATTCATTTCGTCTTTCCGTTAATGTGCCTCCCTGTGCGGCGGTAGCTGCTTTTTGCTAAGTTGAGGAAATAGAGGCGACATGAGGAACAAGGTTCTCTGGTCAGAGGAGACCAGAAGTAAAAGTTAAACGTCTCTAAGGATGGAGGATCACCAGATGTTTGGACTTTTCCCATCAGCCTTTGGTCGCTTCACTCATCTTGTTGTCAGCTGCTATAAAGTTTGTGTTAATAAGAAAGAAAATCTTCAGCTGCTGGAGAAACGTGGTGAAAGAAGAAAGTCTTCCTGAGCTGAAGTTAAACTGAATCAGTTCTGAGGAACAGCTCAGAATCATAATTAAATAGATGATTAAATATCAGGGCTGAGACATTTGAAACAGGAATGACCATAAGAAAACGTAACAAGTAACATTCAGACTTTTAAATGAAATGGTAAAACAAAGAACAAATGAAAAGTAGCTACTCTCATTGGTTAATTCAGAAATTCTACATTAATGTGATAATCTCTACCTAATACTGCCATGAAGCGGGTTGATGGTGTTGAGGAGAGACGCTGAGACCCATGTATGATAAAATTATGATTTAATGGTTAAGCACAGAGAGTCCAAAAACAGGCAGAGCGGAAAACACAGAGGCTCAGCACCGGTACTGACAAAACACAAGGACTGACACGAAGAGCTAAAGCAAACCAGGACCTTACAGTTCTACTGGAGAGCTGACATGACACAAAGAGAGAATGCCAGCAGACTGATGTAGACAAAGACAAGACAAGGACCGACGAAGAACACAGACAACAGGTGGGACTAAATACACACAGGATAATCAGGGGAACGAGACACAGCTGGGAAACAATCAACGGGGAAAACACAGAGACAGAGACTCAGGGAACAGGATCACAGAGAAAACTCAGAAATAAACACACAAAAACACGGATCACGACAAATACTTTTCAAATAAATGTATTGATGCTCAGAAGTTCTTCCTTGCTGAATTCAGTGGTAAATGATTTTAATTCGGCCTGAAGGCAAATTTTAACCTCACCTGAAAATACTGACTTCAGTCATTAGAGACTTAAAAAGATGTTCAGAAATACTTATGATGTCTCTGATTTGATTTCTTGAAGGTTTAATGAAAGTTTTTGCTTATTTCTTTAATTGCAGAGATTTGGATTTTATTGATGGCTAAACATGCAGTGATAATATTTGATAAATTGTATTTAGTGTTTATTCATGAGTTTTACAGCGAGAAAACATATGAAATATATGTTTTATTAAAGTCATTTGATGTTTGGGTGTTAAACAGCCTGACCTCTTTCTGACCTCCAGAGACATTTCTGATTTCTTGTCCTTAAAGTCTCAGCAGGAAGCAACAGGTTACTGTAAAAAATATGT
Organism: Micropoecilia bifurca; assembly: GCA_903067075.1. Lineage (NCBI taxonomy): Eukaryota > Metazoa > Chordata > Actinopteri > Cyprinodontiformes > Poeciliidae > Micropoecilia > Micropoecilia bifurca. The sequence continues at coordinate 2,268 of CAEGAF010023555.1, forward strand.
AGTTTCACCATCTTGACTCAGTTTGAGTTCAGATTTCCTATTAAAAAATTTCAACCCGGTTATGCTGAAATTAACAGAAGTAATCAGAAGAATTATTAATAACAGCACACAGGCATATTAACCCTGTGAAGAGGAAAAGGGGAAAAACACACAAACATCTTTAATGACACGTCTAAATATGATAACTGATGATTCATTCCACAGCAACAACCTGCAGTCTTTGGAGTTCAGTTTTTATTATGCAGAATCAGCAAAAGGATGTTTTTGTTCACTACAGTATAAAAATAGGTTCATATCTCCTCCCTAATGCAGTACAGCTGCATTTAGCTGCAGCCGTCCGACTCGTAAATAATTCCAAAGGCAGCCGCGAACATCTTGAATCACAAATGAGGAGTTTAAGTTTGCATTCATGATTTATTCATATCAAGAAAAAAAACATTTCATTTCCACTCATCATTAAGTGTTAAATTACTGCCTCTTAATTAAAGCTTCTAATTATTCATTCATACTTGTTTTTGCAACATTAATTTGACATTGCATTGGGAAGGAGCCTCCCTATGAGCCGCATTTCTGCATAAAAGGAGACGGGAAACAAAATGCAGACTGGAGTCAGCATTAATCAATGAAATGAACAATTTGATGATTGATGCTGATGAGAAAACTTCCCCAACTCTCCTCCCTGGTGAAGTTCATCATCCTCAGACGCCTTCCTGATCCGGAGCCTCATTCCCAAAATCCCTGTTTCCAAATTGTGTTATTTGAATATCATCAACACAGCAAGGAGCCGCCATCTGTCATTAAAACACGCACTAATTAAAGCTTTCCTAATTATTCTTTCCATATGGATTTGGCTGACAACGTTAAAACTTCCCCTTCCTATCTAATGACACAATGTGTGTCATTCTGACCTGATCCTCCTTTCTGCTGCAATTAAAAGCTCTGAACGCTGCGAGACACAGCGAGACACAGCGGGACACAGCAGGTCTCCGTCTCCCATCATCTGAGAGCTTCTCAGCCTCAGATCAGCTCATCAGAGCAGTGCTGACGGATCAAATAGGCTTGAATTTGCTTGAGGTGTGAATCAGGAAAAAAAGTCCTTCGACTGAGGAATACGGTAATAAGACCTCCACTTGAACTAAGCAAGGCTCTTGAAGCCCCCAGGCAAAGGGGGAATCTCATTAGGCACAAATCTTCTCTCCGCTGCTGCCCCATCACAGTCAGGTAAAGGAGCAGCCGACTTTAAGGGCAGCGCAGCAGAGGGGGGCGAATGCTGCAACCTGAAGAAACAAAGACCTCCCACCCACCTCGTCGCCTCGCTGCCACTGAAATAGGCTGCCGCCTAAAAAATGCTGCTATGCTGCGAATTTTTCCTCCGTCAGATGAAGCAAAGAGCTCGAACCAGCAACATTTAAGCTTCTCCCCCGGTGGAGGAACAGCAGCTCCTACAAACGAAGCGCATATAAACAGAAGATCCACTCACTCAAGATAACAGGACCAAAGTCTTGCAGATAAAAATAGGCAGGTTCACACGAGTCTGGATGCTGTTCAGCTGCTTGTTCCCAGACAGTCGTGTCTTCGCCAAACGAGAAGCTGGTGCAGCAGCTCGTCTTCAAGGCCGTGACGCCTGGAAATAAAGTTCTTTAACTTTAACTCTCAGACATTCAGGAGCAACTTTTTTAGTCTTCAGTTAGTTTCATGTTTTTGGGTGAAGGACTAGAGATTCTAAATTTGCACTTTTATTGTAACAGCAGTTCTTCAATTTAGGAGGAAACGTATTGATGCATCCATGTCCCATCCAGTCGTCCATCATGGCCTGAAAAATCTCACTGCAGTTCAACAGGAACTGATCAAGCTGCCAGTGTGAGTCTGAAATAAGGTGTTGGGTTTCCTGCCCATTCCTGGAGCTGGTTTTAAAACTCGCCACCCCTTCGTTCGTTCACCTCTGAACTTTTGTGAGGTGATGCAACCTTTCAGAGAAACTGGGCGATTTGGAAGGTGCTGGTTTGTCTGCAGTGGCATCGAACCTTCAGCCAGGCCCCGTTACGCTGCACCATGGTTCATCCATAGCATAAAAGCCCAAGTTCGACTGTCACTCAGCCTTTGTGGAGTTCGTCTGTGTCACATTAATGTCTTAAAATCACATCATGGACGTGAAGACAGTCCGTCTTCTCTGTCCTCTGCTGGTGGGACGGCTCTGTCCCTGTCCTCTGCTGGGACAGGCTGGACGCTGTGGGCTGCCGTCCCCTGGAGATGCTTTTTATTTTGCAGGAGCTGATATGGACGGTTCATGTCAGTCGCTGAGAGGCGAAATGAAGAACTGTAAATTGATGTCCAACCTCGATTCTTGTCTTGAGCATCAAACTAAAACTGAGAGAGGAATCGGTTGGTCTTATCTACTCTGTGCTTGTTCCTGTCCTGCTCTCATGTTTTACTGTACGACGTTGACATGAAGTCAATGTTAGACAAAAGGCAACACTGAAGCAAACTGACTACATGTTGTCAGCTGCAGTGCAGGGAGTTCATGTCGTCTCCTGGTTGTGAAGTCTGACTGCTGCATGGAAAACCGTTCAGATCATGTTGGTTCATCTGCTTCTGTCTGGCAGGAAAACTGCAGGACAGGCTGAAGTTTCCACTTTTCATTCAATATAAGTGACACCCAGCCAGGGGTGAAGCTCACCTGGACAGTTAAACCACTGAAGGCTGAGCGTCAAAAACTGGATGAAGAAAAATGTGATTGTTGAAACTCACCAGAATGTGAGTTTGATTCTGGCAGCGTTACATCCTGAGGGTTGTGATGTCACTTCCCTGTGGCCTCCAGCGCATCAGGAGCTGCAGCGTCTCTAAAATTACTGCACAAACTTCTGAATGAACTTCTGAGCTGTCGCTGCTTCACTCTCAATGTTTCTGTCCTTGCAGCTCATCTTCTGACTATATTTACATGAATCCCAGCAGATTGGACAGAAACTGGGACTTTAGATGGAGGTGACCACAGTGTGGAGCTCCCAGCTCCTCCCAGGTGAAGGACAGACTCTGTCAGACAGAGAGGCTCCTTTAATGCCAGGACTATCTGTGCTCATTGTGTCAGGCCTTATTTGAATAACAAATCAGTAAATGTCAGAGTCTCATCAAATAAAAGCTGCTGAGTGTCGCCGCTGCTCCGCTACCTGCAGCCTCATTACTTCTGCTCCGAGTCGTTCTGCACTGGAAAAACATTTGATTTCTAATATCCATGGATTGTTTTACAAGCGTTAGCGATTTTTTATTTTCCTGGTGCGCATAAATATTTTAAAAGCCACTGCTTGCAAGTTTTAATCCATCTCTAAATCTCTTTCCGTTTCCAATTAGCCTGGTTACCTGCAGCAGCGTCTGCTGGTCTGCAGCCCTCCAGGTTATATAAGCCGCCGCTGCCTCTGGGAAGTTTGTGCATCAGGGTAGAGAAGCTTTGTCATTTTCATCAGCAATGCTTCAGCTTCCGCACCTCCCCTCTCTAACCTGATTCAGTCAGCGTGTGACAGCTGAGAGTGAGATGGGAAGAGAAACAGTGGAAGGAGGCAGAGATGTAAAGAAGAACCACACAAAGCAGAGGCTGCCTGTGTCTTTCTCTGCCACGGAGCAACCTGAGAGCTGCCATGTTGGAGGGAGTGGCACCGGAATAAAGAAGCTGCTCATTAAAAAACTGAATCCTTGAGAAAAGCTCAAGCTTATCTGGATGCTTTCAGCTGCACCTTCGGTCCTGAAGGCTGTTTTACCGGCTTTGTTTCATGAAGCATCTGAGCTGCTGTCGCTGCTCCAAGTATCCGTCTGCATCAGCATCCTGGATGCTGAGGGACAAACAGAAGATCTGCAGCTGCAGTGAACCTTGACCTGTTCTGGGTTTAGTAGAGGAGCATCGCGTTGTGGGACCCTGAGCCTGGACCCTCTGCTGCACTCAGCCGGTCATCCAAACATTGATCTCACCTTTCTTGATTTACAATGGTGCAGCTCTGAGAGGTTTGGAAACGGAGCTACATGAACAGAGAACATCGATGAACTTTGAACTTAAACCTGTCAGGACTGGCTGCAGAGTGCAGCCTAAACATTTCCACACCGGTGGTACGAGTGAAGAATGATGATGTAGAATCAGAGCTGATTATAAACCTCTTCCATCCTGACCAGGGTCTGCAGACCTGATGATGCCCCTGGCTGAGGGGCCATCTGGCCTGAGGACCAGTACCTGCCTCCCCTCTGGGCACCTGGCAGGGCAGCCAGGACAATCGCTGGCAGTTTGCCGCTCATGGAGAGACGGAGCCGGTCAGCGCCGAGCCGCCGGCTGGACGCTGACCAGGCAGAGCAAAGGACGTTCAGACAGAAGCTCTGCATGAGAACCATGTTCATCTCTTGGTTATAAAACATGTTTTCCATAAAATACAGAACAATATCTGCTGAGATTAGATCAGAACCACCTGATTTCTTGACTTAAGCCTATTTCTGCCTAATGTTGTCATCTTGATTGCAGTTTTTTTGATATGTTTGGTCTGAATGTAATCAATCCTCTGGACCGGTCAGAGTTCTTCCCTCTAACTCAGTAGGTTTGTTCTTGATCAGTTTCTGAAGCCTCAACCCAACAACTGAACTTCGTTCTTTCATTTTTAAGCAGCTCTTGGTTCGTTTAGGACCTGAACTCCCTGAATGTCCTCGTCAGCCTCCTGACATCACAGACTCTCTGCTCACACCGTGTCTCTTCTCACCGGCTCAACCTGAGTCAGAGCAACAGGAATAATAACCACTCATGGAATCTATTATATATAATAACTACCTTTGTCTTCCTCTATCTAATAAGTTTTTCAGGTGGTTGAGATGATTTGTGTGTCCCTGTGAGGACCATCCGTCCCTCCTGGATTCACATAATTAAGTCTTTAAACATAATTAAAGCATAACAATCAAAAACCCAAATAATTATTATTCCTGTTCCATATTTACTGTGTGTTTAAAGACTATCTGAATGGCAGATAAAATGATATATACTAACATGGTTAGTCATTTTATAGAGTCTAGTCTCTTTATCTCTAATGAGGAGGAGATGAATGAGAATATAATCTTCTTAATCAGAAATAAAACTTACAGTTCTCAGATGTTCAAACTCTTGTTAGTTTTGGTGTCTGTGAGAAAACTCTGTGATTCTGATCTGATCCCAGTGAGAACAGAACCAGCTTCATGATATAATATTTCCTCTGTACTTTTACTAGGAGAGCGTTTAATATCAGAGGTTCAGGCAGGAGCTGCAGCATCACAGTGCTGAGGTCCTGCCAACGTTTCTGCTGTCCAATGTTTCTTTGATATTAAGATTATTCACAACAAAACAGAACCTTGCAGAAAGTCTTCACATTTCTTGCATCTTATACAACTTTTGCACATTAAAGCATATACACTATCACACAATTCAAGTTTCTCCTCCACGAAGCCCTAAAAGTTTATGAATCTTTATGACGTCTGAACCAACAATAAACAACAAACCGGTTATAATAGAGCAACTTCAGAGGAAGAACTTTGATAAACTTTTTAGTCAAAATAACCATAAACTGCTGAGATCAAACTACTGATCATCGTTGTGTTATCATAATTTCCTTTGTGTGTCGATACACTGCAGCTTTGTGACAGAAACTCAGGTAAGTCGGCATCATTTTAAAAGCTTTAAGTGTTTCCACAGTAAAATATTAATTTATTAAAATCTTATATGTCAGTAAAGAGACAGCTGGTTTGAGCTGGTTTAGAGATAACAAGTATCAATGAATGAATATAGTCCAATCTTATTAAACAGACATGTACACCAACATATTTCATAAATACGAAGGAGCCCTTATCCTCCACTGTAACTGTTCCTGAGCTGTTTAAAGCAGGTGGACATTTTTCCAAACACCTTGTGCCAAAGCTCCAGGGTCCGGCGCCGACAGCCCAACTCTGCTGTCGTCTAATGGGCTCTGATAGCCGATGGTAGCTTGAGAAGCCGGGACACGAGGAAGCAGAGCCGATCAAAGCAGCATCCTAGTTATACATGGTAATTCAGCGGCTAATGACGGTGCTGAGGTAAATGTGTTGAGACATCAGCAGATGTGGCAGAGACAGAACCTCCAGATGTCTTCATCTGTCCCTGGTGTGACTCCTCCAGGATGACAACATTCACAGATGGGCGAGTTTGTTTTTCTAAGGTAAGACTTCCTGTTTCATGGTTGTGTTCTGCCCACATCGCAGATGCTACGCTAAGGCTAACCAGAATGTACACTGGGATCTTCACAAAGTTTTACTTTAATACTGTTAACATATATTTCTGTACTGGTTCAGCAGAATGGAAGAACCGAGTCTGGTGACCCAGGAGCCAGAGATCCAACCCAAACCAGAGGGACAGGAGCCGCCCCCAGGCCTGAACCCGCCCAGGGACGGAGCCTGAAGCTGCCCACACCAACACGGGTCCAACATGTTATTCATGTTTTACCAAGTTTAATGTTATTTTATATTCCCAGTCATTTCTCCCTGTATCAGTGTTATTTCTGCTTTTGTTTAATAAAATGCAACAGAATCCAGTCTCTCAGCTCAGACCAGCTGAAACAGATCATTTCGGTTCTTCTCGGTCAGCAGCATCAGCTCCTGCTTCGCCCCCCGCAGCAGGTTGGTAAAGCAGGTAGAACACAAGCTGTCAGCTGATGCAGGACTAAACGCTCTGCAGCCTGCAGGCCGGATCTGTTGCAGCCTCATGTCTTTGTTTCACCTTCCTATCAACAAAGATCATCTTTAAGGGATGAAGGCTTTATTATGGCAGCGGCGTGCAGCCGGACTCTCCAATTAAAATTCATTGTGTTAATTTGCGTCACTAATGTGGCATTATTCACTTCCACCATGCTGCCGTGTTCACTCAACTATTAGTCACACATTGAAATGGGAATTTTGAATGCTGTGTGTTGGATTAATTAACATCAGTGTTTTAATGGATTTAATTATAAGGAGCTAGAAAGACTTTATTGCAGACAATTAAAGTGGCTCTATTATTCTCATCTTAGGCTTTGTTGTTATTCTCCAAATCAATTATGTACACATGAATCAGAACTAGAAGAAACGATTCATCTAACGCTTTTGTTGCAGTTTCCCTCTTAACAGATCACCAACTGACACTATTTCAATGATTTGGTCCACAAATGTAGCACTAACTGCTGTGCTGGTAAATTGGATCTTATGTCTAATTCCACTCAAGTATCACAAGAAATTTTTCTTGCGGAAGCTGCAGAAGTTGTAAAAAGGTTGCATGTTAACAATCATTCTTTATTGCCATTAAATAATTAGCGTTGTCTCATTAATGTGATTTACTTTGTTTTTGCAGAACCAGGTGTCAGAAAATATTCCTCTGAATTAGTGACACAATAAAACAGGAAAAGCAAAGATGTCTGCACTGCAGTGAGCAGTAATACTGAAGCTCTGGTGGGTAAAACATGAACAGTTTCTACTGAAGTGGCCAAAATGTGCAAACAAAATATCCTACATGCTCTAATGACGCCACCCTTTGTTAAAACAAGGCAGGACTGGAGCTTGTTTTCATGGTTTTAATGCCAAAATCTGACACTGATCAGACCCTTTTGCTATGAAGCCACTAAAAAGTTCTGGTTCTATCAATTACTGGTTTGGTGGGACAAGTTTAACCAGGTACCATCTCAGGGTCACATGATCTGTCTGTGGATCTGCAGCTTTTTTAAAAGGCCCCAGAAGCAACAACAACATCAACCATGAAGACCACAGAGGCCTGAAAACAAGTCAAGTCAACGTTGTTTCAAAAAATATCTAAATCTCTTGTGATCCCTGTGGCGCCATAATCATCAAACACAAAGAACTGGATTCCACAAGCAGCCTGCCAACAGGGGGCGCCACAGTTCCAGACCGAACAAGGAGGGCATTAATGAGAAGCAGCACAGAGACGGATGGTGACCCCGGAGGAGCTGCAGAGTTTCAATCTGGTTTCAGATCATCAGGAAGGCCAGCTCTGTCCCAGGATGACCTTTGACCCACAGGAAGCTGCCTCAGTGACGGACTGCAGCATCACAGATCCTCCACAACCACCGACAGCATCAGCCTGTTACCTGCCTGCTGATGCTCACAGTTTAGTCTGAATAATCTGTTATTTTTATGCACATGTTGTAAAGGTTTTTAGTTATTCTACCCAGTTGTGGATTTCTTTAATGCTGCATATGCTACTTTAATAACTGTACAGAATCATTTTTCAGATGCTATAAATTTGCTCTGTACATTTTTTATCATTTTCCTTTTGGGTACATCTGCATTCTGTCACTTTACTGCATACCTGAATGTCCTGGCTGTGGACAATAAAGGACTTTGTCTATTTAATTCTTATTGTTGTTTATTCTATATTCATTCAGGTCTATTGACATATCATAAATCTACTGTTTGCATCTTATCAACATCTATATTTGTCCCAAAATGAAACCGTATTTGTTTGTTTGGCATATTTCTAATAAAATTCACTCTCAGGTTTGACAGCAGTTAATCCAGAATATATTAGCTAGAAAGGTAACAGCTGTCAACACCTTCCAGTCTCTCTGGCTTTCAACTGGCCTGTTTCACCTTCCATACACTTAATTGATAGGGATAAAACCATAATGAAAACATCATGACCTGCGGGAAAAACTTCCTAAATTGAGGCTTTTCAGAGACGACGTCGTCTGGAGCTGCAGCCATTAACAACAACACACACTTACAGGTGCAACACACACTTTGCATCCAGCATGATGATCCCTGGCAGACAAGAGGAACAGAAACACTTTGTAAACTTCAGTCCTGAGTGAGACACGAAGTCATCAAAAGCAAGGCGAGTTATGCTTTTTCTACCGTAGCAGCATTTGTACAAGAAGCGAAAAGTTATTGATCATAATGAATCCCAGAGCGAATCTGACTCGTTAAAACATTTATTGTAATGTTGGGTCACTTTTGCATGCAGCGCAGGAAGTGTGTGGGTTTTTCTGAAAGGCTGAGGAAAGGAGAAAAAAATCCCTCTGTAGGTTTTGCTTTTGAACACAAAGCGTTTTGGTCTGCATCATGTCGGAGTGTGAGTGGGCAACACAAAGTCAGGGGAGAAAAAAAGCTGCTTGTCAAGCAAGATCCTGCATTTGTCAAAAAGTTTCCTTGAATTTTTTTTACTTGCTCATTTAGTCAAGTTCTCTCTGAGCCATTTCCACCACTCCATGTCTCCGTGTTTGATCAGACTTGGTCAATTAAGTTGACCGGCCGTCTCGTGTGGCTCTCTCAGTCAAAGTGCTGCAGGCTGTTGAAAAGACCTTTTTCATCTTCACTTTCAGACACATTCCACTGGTTTACAGATTTCCCAGGATCCAATTTGTGCCTCTGAAATGTCCCGTGCAATTCTGCAGCAGATCAACGTGTGAGATGGGGAAAAGAACCTGTGGCGTCCTTGAAACAGCTGCAGGAATCACTCTTGTCAATCTGAATTGCTACATTGGGGGAACGGCTTTCAAAGAAGGCAGATAACATAAACACCATGGCCAGTAATTGAATCCTCATGTCTCAAACTGAAAGTCTGCAGCCAGAGAGCATCAGCTAAACTCTGTCCTACAAATCAAAGCATTTCTGTGTCATTCTTAACTGCTTGCTCTTACTTTACACCGTCCATGTGGTGTTAAAATGTTTTTCAGATATCTGTTCTGTGGATTTGCTTCACCTTTCAGCTCAGCCTCTAAGCCTGGCATCAATGGCTTCCTAATAGCGTAGAGCTTCTCTAACCACATTACTTCCTTCACCATCATTCACATCAAAGTGTCAATCACAGCCGAGGGCAATGAGGTAGAAATACCACAGCAGAGACTCAGAGTGAGGATGTTTGTGGGGACATGGACACACAGCGAGCAGAAGGCTGGAGCTCGGCCTTACAGGCTCTTACATGTTTTTATGAAGGATTCGAAGTGCTGAGCCACAAAGAAGAAACATCTTTTCATAAATGTTTTCATGAAGCTCAAAAACATTCAGGCAGTAAATACTGTCACCAACTACAGGAAGAGTCCAGAGTTTTAATTAGAATAAATTACATGAAGTCATAACTAGTAATTTGTTAGTGGAAAATAATTCTGGTCATTTTTTATGTAGAAAAGCCAAAAATGTGATAGAATCAAAAAGCAGCTGATCCTTCAGACGTCAGGAACAGAGGAAGTTATGACAGAGGAAGAATGGACTGTGGTTTAGTAGTGAGGCTAAAACTGGGTCCATAGACAGTTTCACATGATAATCAATGGCAGATGCTTGAAAGGCAAAACAACGTTTTAATCTGATAAAACTTAATAGTGGAATCTAAAACCTTCAAGCAAAACCTCCCAAAATGATCCCAACATGTTATGAGTAGAAATGATCAGGGTTAAAGGTGAGCAAACCGTCTGATGTGTAAACCAGTTCATTTATGTTGTTCCCAGTTTGTCCATCCATCGTCTTCCTCTCTGCTGCCTTTTGCTCCAGGGGATCCAGACTGACCACAGAGAAACGTCGCCCCATAAAACCAGGAGATTGAGTCACATCAACTGGCTCCTTCACTCGATGTGGCGGAGCAGCTGCTCTCTTCTGTCGCTAAAGGTTTTGGTCTCACTGCTACAAGCTAACAGCCTGTGGATAAAACCTATTTTTGTTGTTAAAGTTTTTTTTTAATAGAAACTATATAAAAAAAACTAGGGTTTTCTTTTCACCCATTTCACCCAGATTCATTTTCTAAAAGCACTACAATGATTTCTTGGTTTCTGTTCTGGGATATTTGAGAAACGTTTTTGCCAAGGCTTGCCAGAATTTGATCAATTTAAAAAGTACAAAGACCAAAAGCAGAAAGAAGCAGATTTATTATTCTTTGTCTGTCACCTTTAGGTTTCCACATCAGCGCTATTATCGCCTGTCTGCCTCCATCTGACTGCCGACCAATTGCCATGTTGTAATTTTTCTGAAAGTAAGTCCTGTGGCTTTAAGCTGCAGTCACATGGTTTTTATCTGCCTCTCTGGGCTTTTTGCTAACTGTCATGTGGTCAGACATGAACTGAAAGGTTATCAGCAAACTGTCAGCATGTGTGAGGCAGTAATTGAACTCAAAGTGCAGCAATGTGGTGGTTTGACAAGTTGGCTGAACTCTGCTTGGATGGAGAAAAACTTTCAGAACGTTGCAGCCCATCAGGGTCCTGGAGGCTGCAGAGCATCCCAGCCGACCCGTTTATGTTTGGTTGACTTGGAAAAGGTCATTCAGTAGTTTGACCTTGGTATGGACTGTTAGGTCCTGGTATATCCAGAGTCAGACCTTGGTCTGCATCACCAGCAGTAAGTCAGACTCGTTTCTTGGGAGAGCTGGACTCTGCCAACGTTGTGTTTTGTACCAGGTTCTGCTCAGAACCACAGCCGAGGTTTTGGGATGGATGAAAGTCGGCACTTTCAAATCTGAGACCATCCTCTACAGACTGAAAAGGCTTGAGTTCCTTCTCTGGGTTGAGCTTCAGCCCAAAGTGGAGGAGTTCAAATATCCTCGGTTCTTGTTCATGAATGAGGGGAAACGGACTGGGAGGTTGACGGGTGGATTGGTGCAGTGATATGGGCCGTGATCCGGTCAATCAGAGGCTGGGATGACCTTCCCTCACAGGCTGTCTGGGTTCTGCTCTACAGGTTAAAGCTCAGCCATCTGGGAGGGATTCAGAGTCACTGCTTCTCCACATCGAGAGGAACCAGGTGAGGTGAGGCGGCTTGAGCATCAGGATCGGTCCTGGTTGGAGAGAGAGAAGTCTGATGGATGGATGGATGGATGGATGGATGGATGGATGGATGGATGGATGGATGGATGGATGGATGGATGGATGGATGGACTGAATTTTGCAGAAATTAAAAATGACAAATGTCTATTTCCTACATTAAAAAATGAAATTAAAGATGAAATTAAAGGTAAAGCTGCAGATCGGTGCCTGTTGATAAATCTAATTAAAATATTCATGTGAAATTAGAGAAATTTGTCCAAGAGATTCATGTAAAACAGCTTCACCCTCTGGCTCCTGCTGTATCTGCAGCAGCTTTAATAAAACTACTAAAACTGTCTTTTAGCCTAAACAGATTCCAGGTTCCACTAACAATCCGAAGCAGGAAGTGATGAAGCTGTGTGCTGCCTGAACAAACCGGTGAGGCTGATTTTCCTCCTCCTGCCTACTTGCTGCAAATTGACGAGGTCATAAATTGAGTCGACTGCCAAGGAAAGAACACAAAAAGGAAACGCAGCTTGTTGGATTGTTGAAAACCAAAGAATGGCAGGAGCAATCAGAGCGGTTCTGCTGGTAGGACGTTTGGGTCTGCTGCTTAAATAAAGTCTGCAAAGGTGAAGCCTGGCATGGGAATGTCTGATGATAGAACCGTTAAAAATGTTTAGTTTCAGCCAAGAGACGACAGCAGAGAGTTTAGCAGCATGCAAGCAAACACCGAGGGAAATAAGGAGTTATTTGTGTGGGAGTCACTGGGGATGTTTGCTCCTTTAAAGACAGAGATACCCAGAGCCTCTCATATGAAGACAGAGGGACCCAGAGTCTCTCCTGTAAAGACAGAGGGACCCGGAGTCTCTCCTATGAAGACAGAGGGACCCGGAGTCTCTCCTATGAAGACAGAGGGACCCGGAGTCTCTCCTATGAAGACAGAGGAACCCGGAGTCTCTCCTATGAAGACAGAGGGACCCGGAGTCTCTCCTATGAAGACAGAGGGACCCAGAGCCTCACTAGAGACAGAGGAACCCGGAGTCTCTCCTATGAGGACAGAGGGACCCGGAGTCTCTCCCCAGCCTGACCGGAGCCTGACATCATCCTCCTTCCCGATTCCTCCCAGGAAGCTGTAGGATCGCTCAGCCCACACAGCCCCGCTGCTTCAACGTGTCTTTTCTGCTCGTTTGCTTAAATCTCTCCTCTCAGCAGGATGTATAACTAACAGGTCTGAAAGCACACAGATTAGACTCGGCTCACATTAAAATTGGATGTTCACAACCTGATCTGGAAGCCTGCATTGTAATTGCAGTGCGACGCGAGAGAAGCCTGGCCAAGACTCAAGGTGCATGTTAGTGAGCTGAAAGAGGCTCAACACAGGAGGCAGCAAGGATGAAATCATCAGGAAATAAAACCAGATCCAGCTCAACTCGTGACATTTACATTTGTAGAATAATGCAGGAGCCACCATGTGAGGCTTAAACTCATTTAAAATACAGAATATGTACATTTAAAGGCTTTTTATTAGAGTTGATGCATCCATAACCCAACAAGTACTTAAAATTCACATTTTACGGTTTTATTATTATTTCTGAAACAAAACAGGCTAAATTAGATTCACAATATGTTTAATGCATTTTTCCCTTTTACATTTAGCTTTGCCTTAAACATGATTAATGACGTCTGATGATTCCAGAACAATTTGACCTTTTCTCTTTTGAAAGAGGTTTGTTTTTAAGTTAACACAAGTTATTCATAACCTCTGATGGTTATCAGGTTATGGGTCTAAACAAAGTACAGAAACGGGGTTTGACTGGAATCTTTAAGTTATTCAGATCATAATTCTGACAGGAAATGACTTGATATCATAAATGTTTCATAAAGTTCCTCAAGGCTCATAATTAGGTCCCACACATTTTCATTTTTATGTTTATTGTCATTTTTATATGTATTTACTTCTATTCTTGAGTGAAATGTGATTTTCTTTTTTATCTATTAATCTACATTATATTATATTCCCTGCAGGATAATATCATTTTTTATTATTTATTGCTTTTTTTTTCATATTTTAACTCCACGTTTTATTCTAATTAAACTGATTTAGTGATTTTTTTGCTTTGTTTTCCATTTTAATAACATCCAATTAACATTTTTTGTATTTTGTATAAAAAACGTTCTTGATCTGATTAATCTGATTAATTTGAATTACAGGCTCATTGTCCAGAATTATTTTTTTCTATGAAAGGCTAATATTTATAATGTTTTATGTTTTACAGCGCAACATAAATATTAAAATACTTGATCAAATAGGGGATAAAGTGTTTTCTGAAATTCTCCTTGATGTCGGTTAAAGACGATGATTGATTTGCTCTCGTTTCATTTGCTCGGTGGCAGGTTATTTTCAGGCTCTCATTACCTTTGCTGATAGTTTTTTGAGAGAAAATTGATCATCACTGGATCTCATCATGATAATAATCAGGTCACAACTGCAGCCTTCAATTTAGCAGATGGGTTTTTGCTGAATTTAACTCCCCAGCATCATATTAAATAAAAAAATATACGTTTAGCTGAAAATAAAGTCTTGCTTTCACAAGGTGAATGTCTCATAGTTTAGTCCTGTTTGTCATCAGTTTTCTGTCTCCTGTTCTGAAGCTCTTCTGCGTCATGTTTCATATTTCTTCTATTCTTGTGATAATGTATAATTTTGAAGCAGCTGAAACTGCTGCTGGTTCCGTCGGCTGTAATCATCTCCGTTATCTAAGAGCTGATTGTTCTCGGTTCTCTGCAGTCTTTGTGTCTGGGCTCATGTTTCTGGACTTCCTGCTGGGATCTTCCTGCTCTGCATTTCAAATGATCTCAGGTTCCTGCTGGTTGCTACCAGAGTGGCTCCTGAGTGTGACTCTGCATCTGGGTCTTAAAGTTACACAATGACTACGTTTCACTTCACCTCCACATGGAGAATCAGTTTCTATCCAGATGAAGTCATTAACACAGAGATCTGGCTGACGGGTCCAGGAAGAAAACCCAAACATCTCTGTCCTCAGAGACGCTTCTGGACCTTCCTAAGTCCAGATGCAGACAGTGTCCATTAGCAGATGTCAATCTGTTCTCCGCTCAGCTCCCGGTTTGCCTCTCATCTGTCCTGTAGGAGGCAGGATGGACCCACATTCCCTCAATCCTCCTCAGTCCAGAAACAACAAACGGGTCCAGAAACAAAGTTCATCTTGTGAATTTATGAGCGAAGTGAAGGATCATAAAAAACATCCCTACTTTGATTAACTTTGTGTAATCAGTTCTTCAGATCTGCTGCTGTCATGTTTCCACCTCCTGGTTTGGGTCCAAATGATCGTTCAGGGTTCAGTCAGAACATTTACTGCAGTCAGCTGGGTTGGTTAAAAAAATCCATCAAACTGAAATATTGATTTGTTCTGATTAACATGGGTAGAAAAGGTCATATAAAGTTCAGACCAAGACGTTACTGATTTCCATAAATAGCCAAATTTACAATGACTGAACTTCATTTGCTGGTTTTAAAACCTGATTATTTTTTAGTTGTGATATTGGAAATTGAATATTTGACGTTGGATACGGAGAAGCTGCTGCGGCTTTTTTTTTTGCACAATCTGTAATAAATGTGCAAAAACAAAAGGAAATAGATGTTTAGGAGGTTCTGCCGCCTGTAGCTGAGTAACAATCAGACTGAGCTCATGTCATCATTTATTCAAGCTAAAATACAAACAGTTCAGCTTCTATTTAACAGCCAAACTCAACCCAGACATCAGCTAAATAAATCCTGATTTTAGCCATGATGTCAAGCCAGATGAACTCGTCCCTTTACAAAACCTCAAAATCAAATCCAAGCTACTTGATGCTAATGAAGTTTCTGCCCTGGACGCTGTAGGAGCAGCAGCAGCCGAGGAGGCTGAGGTCTGAACCGGCAGCCTGCAGGGTACCGGACGAGCCCCCATCTCTGCTCCTCTCTGTCACTTTGCTGCTGAGTCTCTGGGTCAGAACCGCCCCGCCAGCAGCAGGCGTGGCGGGACGGCAGCCTCACTGCCCCGGGCAGCTGTGGCTACGATGTAGCTCACCACCATCAGTGTGTGAATGTGTGTGTGATTGATTGGAGTGTGAAGTACTTCAGAGTCCTAAGACTTAATATTGTGCAGTACAAGGACCATTAAAACTTATTCTGATTCATTGAGCTTCATAAAATGTGGTCAGATTAAAATCAAACCTAAACCGAATAAAACAAGTCAGTCAGATTCAGGAAGCAGCTGGTTGAACGGTTCCTATCAGAGCAGCTCATTTTACTGAGCCAGTCACTTTGCACCAATCCCTGATCCTCAGCAAGTACAAGGCGACAGTGGAGAGGAAACATCAGGCTGAAACAAGCAGACGGCAAACAAGAAACAAGAAACAAGAAACGCAGCACAATAATGATTCAAACTTCTGGTTCAAACATTTCATGTCTGAGCAGCCAGACTTTCCTGCAGGTGTTAGAGACGGCAGCTGCATGCAAACACTTAAAACGGCATATATTATTACTTCAGGTACCAAATACATTGATATCTGCTTTTAATGTTCCTGTTATGGCCGACAACCAATATTATATATATTATATATATATTTTTAAATGCCCTGACTAAACCACTGCTACTCTGCTTCAGTTAGATTCCCCACAATCCTTTGCTGCTTCGCTGTCACATGATTCGGCTTTCTGAACCTACTGAGGGTAAAAAACCTGCTAGAACCAAATCATCCAAAAAATAGTGAAAAATTTGATATTTACATATTAATACAAATAAAATATGAATATATAATGTAAATGTAATATTAACGTATTATATGTAATTAATAAAGTCACATCTAAAACATTCTTCTAAGGAATGTGATGTTTTTAGCAGACAGCGGCTCCTCAGTGAAACTTCCTGTCAGTTGGATTCGTTGTGAAGTGAATCAGTTTTGAGACGAACTGAACTCGGCTCTCCAGTCGCTACAGGACGGATCAGGATCACGTTTCGGTGATAAAACTGAGTTTGGGTGTGGAGGAAGCGGGTGTTGCCATGGTTGCCAGGGAGACGTGTGAGACTGTGACTGAGGCAGCATATGTGAGTGAGTATCTCACAGCTTTGGAGGCCATCATGTGACCGACACCTCATTAATCTGTCACCAGCTCTTTTCATATTTTGCGTCTGTTTGTGCATTAGAAATCCAAACGCCGCCGCTGAGCATCGTTTTCTGATGTCTCAGCTTCTAATTGCTTCTGCTGGGCTCCTTCCAGTGCAGGTTGCTGCATGTCTGCAGCAGCTGAAACTTCCCCTGACAGACAAAACGTCAGTCCCAATCCGTCTGAGTGACAGGCTGAAGCACTTAATGCCTGACATTTCATAATGTAAATAATGTGGCCCCCTGCATGTCTTACATCCATCTGAGCAATGTGCCGCAGCTCCCTGGATGAAAGTGCTCTTTACCTGTAACCTTCTTTCCACGACGCTCCTGCCAGGAACATGAAGGCAGCAGATATTTGTTCCATTAGTCTCGTTTCTCTGTCGGATTCATCAGCAGGAAATATTAGGATTTTTTTGGCTACCAGCTTTCATGCTGCGTATTTTAAAATGTGAGGAGTAAAAGCACCACAGGAAGCTGCTGGGCTGCAGGTTGGACATCCTGCGCTCAGTGAAGACGTCGTCTGGTTCTCTACTCTCACATATTTAATGTAGCAGAGATCCAAGAGTTGTTTCTGATGGAAATATGTGTTATTTTTGTTCTGATTAACTGTTTTAGCTGTATTTGCCTGTTTTTTGTCTGATTTAAAGGAGGTAAATTTTTCCATCCTGGTCAGGACATTCAGGAACAACATAGATCTATAACTTGTTTTAAAGCAGAAGCTGCTGCAGCGACGCCTGATGAAGTCATATTTACCAAGGAAGAATCACCCTGAACCTGACAGTGGCAGCCAAACGTCTTCCCAGTCCAACCAGTAGGCAGTGGATGCTGGGCGGTGGGATTAATGCGATGTAACATAGATGAACATCAGGGAGAATTTGAGGTCTGTTTTCTCACTAATCGGGTTTGCAGAGTCCCAACATTCAACTGGTATTTAAATAGTTTTGTAATTCTGTGTGTTTGACATCATTAAAAAGTTTAGAATCCAATATTTCCTGATCAGTAAATAACTGAAAACACTTCTGAGGACCTGGTTTTGTCATGGCCAGACACAAAAGGCTCACAAATGGCTGAACAGACAAAAACTGAGTTATTTGGCAACTTGGAGCAGATTTATGTTTGGAAGAGAGAAATTATGGCTGCAACCAAAGAACAAGGAACCTACTTGTGTTGTGATTCTCTGTTAGACTGTCAGCTGATGCAGCAGGACAATGTCCCAAAACTGGTTTTCAGATGGATCTGGAGAGTCAATGCTGACCTTCTGAAACACTGCTGACATGTTAACTGTGTACATATGAAACAGGAACGGCAGGAAAGCAATTGAACCTCTACAGGCTCGAAGGATTTTTGGACAGAGGTTAACAATCATGCAGAATGAAGCCAGAAGTCTGTTCAGAGTCGAGTCTCTGAGGAAACAGATGATAAAATACAAAAACTCCAAAATGATATTTATCCCACTGATGATTGTATGTAAACTTCCGACCTTCACTATATAAATAAATAAACAAATTGTTTAAGTTCTCATTGCCAAACTGTATGAATCTGTTACCTGACAACATCTGCAGTAAATCACACTATTGTCCATCTTTTCTCTGATTTACAGACGTTGGTCAAACGGCTCCAGTCTCACAGTGACGATCTGACAGTCAACGCGTCTTTTCTTGGTTCTACAAACAGATTCTGCAGCACAAGGACATCATCTTTGGATGTTTCCTCTCCATCCTGCGACGCTGCGCTGTCCACCTACACGGCGACACACAGCAGGTTCACGGCAGCTTCTGGCAGGTTCCTCTGCACCGTATCACAGACAAGAGCCCAGCACCATTAAACAAAGGAAATAAAATTATTAATACGCTATTTAAATACAGCAGCTGTGATTTATGACATAAAACTCAGGTTGTAAACACATGAAACACCTTAAATAAGCTGTGGAGAGTGAAAAGCAGCAACATTTAAAACAAAGCTCCCAGCCAAACATAAATGAAGATAAAAAAGGCAGAGCAGGGCTGACAGGCCAAATCCTATTAAACTGTCATATTGCTGTGATTTACTGAAAGCAGAATATTCTCCATTCAGCGGCTCTGGTGCGTTTTTATGCTCACAATGCTTCTGTTTCTGTCTGTTCACGATACGCAGCTGATTTCACTCCTGTGGCCAATTTTTCATGAGTCATAATTACATGCGACCAAACAGGCTCAGAGCTTTGAAAAGCTTTGGAGGTTAAATATTAAGAGCATGGCGGCTCTTATCTGCATCGCTCTCACTTATCCAACACGCCTGTTTACCCGCTGAGCCACGACGCTCCTGCTGCATGTCGGGTCTTTCCTGTTATTTCATCCGTCCTGGTCGAGGAACAGCAGCTAATTATTGTTTTACCAAACAGAACCAACTCTGTGGCTGTTTCAGATTTGTGCACAAGAAAAAATATTGATGGAATTAAATTAAATGTGATATTGACTGTTTGTTTCTATAGATAATCAGTTTCATTCTGAAGCTCCAGTAGTTTTTTTTAGTTCACAATAAAACCGAAGCAACAAGACGGGAGGATTTTTCACGTTTCACATCCTCCAAATTCAAAACAATTTGACAAATTTGTTTTTCTTCTTCAACTGTTGAATGTCCTTCAGTACACAGTAAAAAATACAAGTGTTGAATTAACACCCAAAAGTGTCTATATGTGTCCAAGTCAGCTGGTGTTAAAGTAACACTTTTGAAAGTGTTAA
>CAEGAF010023556.1:0-19605 GCA_903067075.1 Micropoecilia bifurca
TCATGCAGTCGAAATAACACAATTGGAGCAGCAGAAGTCAATTAGAATGGCTTTAAATTAACTATGAACTGTTCAATATGGACGATCTAAAGAGCCACTTGAGGCTCTGGAGCCGCAGGTCGCAAAACCCCACTCTAAACATGTAGACAAAGGCTGAACATTTGTACCCATGCAGAAAGACTTGCTCAACTTATATTTCCCAAAGTGACATTCCTGTTTACCATTTATTTCCCTTTAAGCTATCCTTACATAAAAATACTTAATGGATGCCATTTCCAACATCTGACATTTTAAACATGAAGCAAAATTTCCCCAACACCAAATCACTCCTTTTTAAACTCTCACCTAATAACAGCATGACTTCCACTAACCCTACACAAACATCACATAAAGGCTCCCATGGATCTGTGTGTAAAACAGCTCTTTTATACACGCTTATTGTAGTCTATAAAATAGGCCCAACAGAGGCTGACAGTGGCAGAGGTGAAATTAAAAAGAGGAGGGGAGCAGGGGTGCTCCGAGGGGCGCAGCTACTGTCTGCGATCAAGAGCAGACCTCCCATATGGGGCCGATTAGCAACTCCCCGAGTACCGCGGCCAAGTCTTATGTTGCGTAGACGAGAGAGTTTTGGGGTAATTTGGGTTTTCCGGGTCACAAACTGCTGAGTGGTTAATAAAGCCCCTTCCTATCTGTTCTCACAGTTTCTAAAACCTCCCTCCTCTGGTGGAGACACGAGCTGTCTAGGGCAGAAAGATGGATAGGTGCTCCCAAACACATGTAAGGTACACAACCAGACATGGGATAACAAGCGTTCCCTGCCTTTTTGGGGAGCGCCATTTAAATTAAGGACATGTGAGCAATTTGTTACCAACTAACATAATGGCTGTGTGGTTGCTGTTCAGTATTTGCCAACAAGTACATTAAAGAGGACCCTCTTTGAATGCTTCCCCTCTTAATCATGAGGCCACTTTATAGAGTGGACCCGGCTGCGGTTTGAGGAAGTAAATCATACAATGTTCTTCATTCCTCAGCACTCTTCCAAGTACACCTGTCCTTAGGGGTCTGCTTTATTATACGGTTCCACCACTGTATAAAAGCTTTTTTTTTTCTCCCCATAGTAAAATGTATCGGTAACTTACTTTTAAATTGCGACATCGTTTCATGTATACACGCACAACACCAAAGCAATTTTAATTTCGTCACACTGCAACCACAAACTGTGTATTTTATGTGATACAATCATTATTTTGAACTAAAAAGTAAATGAGCTGAACCTTGTGTCTTTAACCCACTTTGTAGAATCACCTTAAGCTGTATTTATAGATGCAGTTTTTTGGAATCAGAAAGTCCAGATTTAGACAGTTAATTATTACTAATGGTCTTATTGAGAAATGCAACCACTGGTTTGTATCTCTGCAGCTCCTCCAGTTACCTAGGAACTGTTAATTGCTTCTTTGATTCATGCTGTCCTGATACGGACAGTATGAATCAAATCAGTGGCCATATCTTTACAAGTTGTGTCATAATCTGTTTTCAAATAGTTGATAGAACAATGTCTTTTGAAATATTGAAAGCTTAAAATATTCCTTTATCACCCTTAAAGCTCTCCACAACTGTATCCCTGAACTGTCTTGCCGTTTGTTCACTAATGTTCCCTAACAAACCTCTGAGGCAGCTGGATTTATACTGAGACTAAATTACACACATCTGGACTCTGATTACCAATTAGGTGACTTCTAAAGGCAACTCTTCACATTAGATTACATTTAAGGGTATCAGCATCTAGAGAGTGAAATACAAATAAAAGCTACACATAATTAGTATTTTTAATTTATAAAAAATTTGAAAAAAGTTAAAACCAATGTATTACTTCCCTCCAACTTCCCTATCATCCTCTATTTTGTGTTGGTCTATTACTTAAAAACCCAAATATCTGAAGTTAGAAAAAGTTCAAGGGATCTTCACAAGTTTGCACATCACTGTTTCTGATAAAACATCCATCCATAACCACACATCTATCTTACCAAACATTATAGAAAAATAAGGCTGCAGGCTTATTCACATCATTGGCGTAAATCCCCCACAGCAGCCCTTTGCTATTATTGAGCAATTACATGCCAATCACCTCCTCTTATTTCAGGAAAAGCCTCAGTGAGGGTAGAATTTTCTAGCACAACAAAGAAGATAATGGGCAGAGACCAGAGTGCCCCAGTGTGGCTAACACAAACACTACAGCTTCTTTACAGGTGACTGGACAGGGATACAGAAGAACCATTTAAAACCATCAACAATGTTTGCACATTTTTTTGTGTAAAAACATTCTGAAATTGGTGACTCTATGCATCTATAGATTTGACTAACAATTTTTCTCTCTGTCTTGTTCATTAAACTCTTGCATCCTCTGAACATTAGACTGACATGTTAACCTTGCATCTCACAGCATACAAATACACTCAACACAAGAAGAGGAGAAGAAAAACGACTAACGAGAATAAAGAGAAAAAATAATGAGAGGGAACAACTTAGTCAACGTCAGACTTTGCTCAGAGTCAACGTCTGAGCAAATCTCATTCCCCAGAGTTGAGAGAGGTGAGAGAGGAATGCTTTCAGGGACCTCAACCACATCCCACATGTGCACTCTTAAGGATGCATCAGAACACGCAGAACCCACAGGCAGGACATGTGTCCAGTCAAGCACACCAGTCCACCTTAACAAGCTGCCCATGCCACACTGAAGGTATATTCCCTTTAGATACGTCTCTCAATCATTTATAAGGCTCAAATCATTCCACATTCACATCATTTAGGGCAAAGGCAGAGCTCGTCACCTCCTTCACCATCATCTACAATCTACTGTCTCAGGCATAATTTCATTATTGGAGAGGAATAGCGGCTTTGTTTTGAATCACAAAAGACACAAGGATGAAAGTATGGTTTATAAATAGAAGCCGTCCAAAAGAGTCATTATTAATGATCAAAGTTTTAATCGTCAAACGGTGAAGGCTGGGAAAAAAGAAAAAAAGAAAAAACCTGTGCCTTGGCATCCAGAGTGCCCGTTGAAAGTTTCTATTCTTGCCATTCTAAATGTGTAACTACCTCTAAATATAGCAGTTCTAAAATATTCAGCATCCCCTGATCCTCACACCAACATCCAGCGAGGGGCTGGTTGCCTGCTGCAGATCTGCTTATAGAAGAGTGGAGAGATTTCCAAGAAAAGTGGAAAGCATCATAAGAGACATGTGACATATTTATTTGTCAAATGATGCCAAACAAAAGTATTCATAACACTTAAACTTTTCTACACTTCATCACATTACAACTGCAAACCCTAGTGAATTTATTTTATTGGAAGTTGGAAGTTAATTGTAAAATCAAATGTAGGAAAAACTACTCATGTTTTAGAAAAAATGTATCCAAAACCAAAAGAGTAAATAAGTAAAACTGAAAAATGTGCCATGCTTTTTTTTAATCCACCCCTAAGAATCAGGTTCAAAAAGTGAAGGGTATCCTACAATCCGACCATGGCATGGCGACCCAACTAAACTGTCATGTCAGCTAAGGAGAGTCATAATCAGAGAGGAAGCAACAAGGTCCATGACTCATGTGGACTACACAACTGTTAGCAGTGGAGGCCACTTCAAAATGAAGGCCAACATGCAAAACACTGTGTGTGAGGGAAAACTTAACACTCGGACAATAACCCTAAACATGTTGTGTCAGAGCAAAAGGCCAAGCTTACATCCCACGGAGAGGTTGTGCCAAAAGTTCAAAATCAATGTTGGTGGAAAATGCCACCAACTGCACCTGATGAAGTACCATGTTCAGTGAAATACCCCAAGACCCTTATAGATGTTAATCATTTTCCGAATATATAGAATCAATTGAACTGGAAACTGCTAGGTTTAAATTTAGTCTCAGCAACAGGCTTGATGCCTGTAGCGAATATCTCTGAAAGCAAAATAGAGACAAGCTATTTGCAAAGCTCCTGCAGCCACACTAATGAAGAACAAATAAGAGAGAAAAGTGAGAAAAAGGAAGAGACTCCAACAGGAGCTTCCTTGTTGCTGCCATCAATTTTGAGCAGGTCAGTAGGTGGTGGCAGAGACCGTTCTGCGCACCATTTCTCTGCTGACTGTCAGGTAAGCATGCAACAAGGGCCAAGAGTGTAAAAAAGTAAAGGAGGGGGCAGGGCCCATTTCACATCTCAGCAAAAACACTGTTCTGTTTGGTAAAGACGTGCCAGATGCTCTGGGACCTTGTTAGTGTATCCTTCAAGCAGTCGGCAGCAGCGCAATGACCGTGTCAAAGACAGAAAGCAGAAAGAAGGACATTCCCCTGTAAATCTGCTCAATGAACTTCTAAAGACCGTTTATACTTCTTAACAAAGCAACAATGACATCTGAGACTGGAAAATGGTCACCACTGCAGCAAAACGGAGATATATTTCATTTAACTTTAGTTCACAATCACTTGCATGAAAGAAGCATCCATATATTCAGAAAGTGTGCTTTTCAGAAATTAAGCAATGTTTCCTCAGTTATTTATTTATTTTTACATCCAGCAACATAAGTCATACTTTTCCAACACTGCCCAAATGACTGATATCTTTCTCTGAGCAAAAACAGCTGAGACTTTGGTCAAGAATCAGTTAAGTTTCATTCACAACGTTTCACTTCAGTTTAGAAAAACTGAGTCATGAAAGGACAGGAAAATCTTGTTTGTCCTTTTTAAAATTCCCCCGCTCAAGCTAATATATTGCTGTGGTAACCAACATTGTAACGGGCAGCTTTAGGGAGACACTATGACCCTAAAGGAAGGTATGTAAACACCACTATATTCTCTGGCTGGGCCTGCCTAGAAAGAAGGCCTGGGAAAAATGTCTGCATGTGCAGGAGATTTGAAATAAATATCCAGGCTCCCATTGTGGAGCGCCAACAAAGAGGAGTATCTTAGTAACACCGAACAGGGTTTGCTCGGCGAGACGTTTTCACCCTCTCCGCCTCCCCCTCCTCCACAATAAACACACTTCTCATCATCGGCGGGTTAGGGCTTAGGATGAGATTGATGAGGAGTTTCTTTAACTACCAGATGAAACCTGTTGGCCCTTTGCTGGGTCAGTCGCAGGGTCAAACTCGTTCCAACTCGTTCCAGGATCAAAAAGATTTCAATACTGGTTGGAACTAAAAGACTATTCACCACATAGCGTGTTGGCAGCTTCAAATAATAATTAGCAGCTGAAACAGATGGGAAAAAATAGAAACCCTTTATGCTCCTACACTAAAAATAGATTAAGGTTGTCTTTATCAAAATGTGTTTCAACATAAAAATAACTTCAAACTACCTCAGATTCCCTTTAGTTCCCTTTAGTCGATTGAAGCCACTTAATGCAAATGAATTCAGTAGGTTATTATTGTTTCGTTATCCAACATTAATGAGGTTCACTATTAAACAAAATCTCTAAGTTGAGTTCCATAAACTCTAATAAGTTACACTAACAGCTAACACCACAACAACCCTGGGCGCCCAAAGTAATACAGGTCTTAAGCAAAAATCTGAGAACAAGGCCATAAAGTGGGAGACATTTTACAGCAGCAACTAAAGCTAGATCATAACTTCTGACATCACAACCCTTAGTCGCCCTGATTCATCCACAATTTGGACAATTTGTTAAACTGTTAATCATTCGGGGTGACAGAGGCCCTAAAGAGTTCCGCATAAAAAAAAAAAACACGCATTAAAAAAGAAAAAACATCCACATTTCCATCCTTATTCCATTGGCGTCTTTTAGTGCATCGTCAAAAGTAAACACAGCCACATGAAAAGGCTGACTTATAGTGTTAGTGGTGAAATTCATCATTCACTTCATTTCCGCAGGCAAAGAGACCTTGCGGGGCTACAACATAAGCCCAGGAGGTTAAAATGCCACATAAAACCTTATTACATCTTGGTCTAATGCTATTATTGGATGAAAGGATAATATCACATTATAAAAATGGAGATCTGTGTTTTACGTTCTTCTTGCTGTCAGAGACGCTATTTCCTTTACAGGCGGCTACGTTTTTTTTTTTGGTGGGGAGGTTAGGCGGGTACTTGAGTGTCAGCCCCCCCTCTCCCTCTCCAAACACAATATATATCTAAAAGTGAAGTTCAACACTGAACAGTGCTTCCTCTGAACAGATTTATGGAAGCTAAGCTCCAGGAATTAATTTTGTTCAAGTCCTATTTGTTAAAAGAAATTTATACAGTACCTTAAACTTTTTCTAAACCACAATTTTCAATACATTGTAGTAGGATATACTTTTTGTTTCATGCAGACGATGATGTGTTCTGTGTTAGGGTTGGGCACTTATTGCATAGTTTATCATTTACCGTGACAAGTTTTTTATCATAAGAATTTTGATTTATTGTTGTCACAATAAATTCTAATTAATGACATAAAAAAAACAGATCCGATCCGTATTACCAGAATTGATGTTTTTACTTTTATCTCTAATGTTTATTCATTGAAAGAATCAATACATTTGAAAATCTGACTAAATGCAATTACCATGTTCAGTTTAATGATAAAAATTATGATTTGTTATGCGATTACCAATGAGAATGTTTTCATAATACAGTATTTGTGTTTGGGGGCCTATAATTTCTGTGACACAGTTGTTGCCATAAACAAGAAAAATAGTGTTAAATCACAAAATATCATGATAAAGCTTTAAATTCCATCTCATCCACTCCTATTCAGGGAATTAGTTTTCCATCCCATACAGCATTTTGCATGTTTTGGTCTTATCTGGCCAGAGAACATTCTTCCACTCTGCCCCCAAGGCTACTCTTAGTGGAGCAATGGATCTCTGCAGCTCCTCCAGATATACTTCTTGGTTGCTTCTCTAAATAATCTTCGTCCTGCTCTGCCCATCAGTTTGGGGGAACAGTTTTAGACGGTTTGCAGTTGTGCCGTGTTTTTCCCAGTTTCAGATATCAGTTGAGAAATGCCTTGAAAGATGCTTAAAACTCTGACTTTTGTTTTATAACTCTGCCATCAACATCTCCACAGCTTTGTCCCTGACCTGCCGTTTGTGTGTCTTGAAAGCATGGTGACGCTATTTGTTCACTGATGTCTATTGGATTTTATTAAACCAGTTGATTAGAGATTTTTCTGACTCATTTGTAAAAATAATTTACATCATCTTCCCTTCACTTCCCGATTATGCACAACTTTGTATTGATATCACATCAAAGCCTAAGAAAGTACATAGAAGGTGTGGTTGTTATGTAACCAAAGGGGTATTATGACTTTGAAAAGGACTATACTATTATGTTGGACCATTGCTATTATGTTGGACCCAGGTTTTGGAGTAATTTCTTTATAACTAAGATTCTAAAGACAGAATTGGTCCCCTTCATCACTATGTGCAGAGTTTCAATTGTTCCCCCCAATAAACAAGTTAATTCAACTTGCCCCTCTCTCAACAGACTAAAAAACAGAAACTTGTTCAAATTAAAAAGAACAAACAGGAGAATTGTTGTCCGTCCTACACACCAGGACCAGCTGACTACATAAGAAATCCAATTGAAACAATTAGTGGCCTGCCTATCCACTACAGTATGGACTGATTTTTATGTGCTTTGGCCAGGAGGGACATAAACCAGAGAGGTTTCAAACTGTGACACAGGATAGAGGCATATTAAAGGTAAATCTTTCCCTTTCCTTTCTGCAAGGCTCTATTGTCCTGTCATGTTGCTGCCACTTTATGGAGTTCTGGGACACGAGCAGCCAGCCTTTTTTTTTCTCCTTGGGGTTCGGGTAATCAATTAAACGAGGAAGTTCGCTGAGCCTTACAACTCGATTATTAGCCTGTGCTTTTGAAGTTTTATTTTCGGGGGGCTGAGGAAGGGGTGACAAGGAATCAGGCTTTAAATCAGTGGGGCCGATGAAGCAGTGTTGAAGCGTTTGCAGCCTATGGCCTTATTGAAAGGGTTTGTCAGGATGTGGCACTGAGTGAAGACCAGATTCAGACTTTCATGCTTAATGAGCTTTTTTTTTGCTGTGGCAGTTACAGTGGCCTGTCTGAGTCAAGCAGAGGGCACAGGCTACGCACCTGCTGCCGCTGCCTGTTTACAGAAAATCTCCTGCACTGTGCTCATATAACTCAATATCAATCAATGAACAGAAAATTCACAAAGAAATACCTTAGAAAACTCTGACTAATGGTGTTTCTACAAAGTGAAAATGTATAGAAATATGATTTTCTAAGAATAATCAAGGATGTTCAAATTTGATTTAGATGATAAAGTGCAGCGAAGTTCCCAGAGATATTGTGTGGCATCCGTTTTCCAGAACAAGGTTTGAGTGAAGCAACTCTAGAATGGAGAATGTGAGATTTCTTGTACCTTTTTTGATCCAGCAAATCCCTCAGACTCCAGAAAGAAATAGGCAAATGGCATCAGGACAAAGAGGCAGAGGTTGGAGAACAGCGACACCAGGTTCCACAGACCTGCAGGAACCAAGCAAGCTATTAGCAGCACATACAGAGGAGAAATTCCCAGTTTACTACTTCAACTCTTAAAAATACCACGTGACCCACTTTTACTGGTTTCCCCTCAATCCTGCTAAAGTAGTTTGCCATAAAACAGGTTTTATCAAACAGCATCAGCTTTTAAATTATGGACTCTGGTGCCACCTAGTGGATTTCAAGTAGCCTAGCAGTTTTCTTGCTGTTTTTTTTTAACAACACTGAAGTCTAGAACATCTTCATTTTTAACCTACAAACACTGGAGCTACCAAACAGTTTTTGTTTTTGATATTAACCATTAACCATGTTTCCCCTCCCCAATCATATAAACTGCAACTCACATTGACATTTGGCAATTCAAAATTCACTCTTATTTCCTACACAAATACACCTCAGGATAGTTATGGCAAAACCTTACTATATTCAAATATGACATGAATTTGTCAGAAGAGTATTTTTATTTGACATAATCATGTGATCATTTAAATAGCAACCAGAATTAATTATTTTTGTCAGTGAAAGGAACAGATCCATGAACAATGTAAAGTACTGACCATGAATGAGGGAACCGTTGAGCCACTGAATGTAGTAGTTTCTGGGGAAGGACAGGAGGATCTCGCTGCTAATAATCGAGAAAGGCAGGAGGAAGACGGCACCGCCGGACACAGCCAGCGTGAAGGTGCACAAATATAATCTGGAAATCAAACCAAGACACACACACGCATTTAAAACATCCCCAATCCAAGCAAAACTCTTTAACACCTTTACAAATTAGACAAGGCTACGATTTAAAGCTTTGTGCTATGACCGTTGTCTTGAGGGGAGATGAATTTGTTCCACCTGCGTGATGCATCACTCTAGATGGAATGTATGTGCATTTTGACATTTTTAATAATACTGCAACTTTACTTTCAGCCTTGTGCCATCTTACAAATTGCATAAAAGTTTAGATTTTTTTTTTAAAGAATCTTAGTTCCTCAGAGGGAAAGTTGAAGCTCAAAAGCAATTAGCTTTTACTCCTTTGTTGAAATAACTGATATTAACTTTTAAAATCACATTCCTACATCAGCAACAAAATATTTTATTTTTCTTGCAGTTGAAAAATAAATAAGCATCTTGTCTGACAGGTTGTTGGTCTGCAGATTAAAGTAATTCTAAACGTTATAGATGGAAAAACCTAAAATCACATCCTTTCTCAAAGACGAGCGAGATAAAAACAGCAACACTTACGATATCCTGTTGACGACAGCATCTTCATCCTCGTGATCGTCTGGAAAGTAAACAGAAACACTTTGCTCACAGAGCCAGACATTGTAGACCAGAATGCTAACCGTGTTGGACATCACACACATTTTCAAAAATAAATTGATTTATCTTGAACACCAGAATAAATGACTGAGTTTTAAAGCAAATGACTAAGCAGGTTGGAACACAAATGCTTGGTTTCATCTGAGCAGAATAAGAATATTTTTGGAATGCGCCTTGATGTGTTTCGAGGAACAGGGACAAGTGATGTAACATTATAAGGATACAGAAGTGTTGTCACATATAACTCAACTAGGATTCGAAGGAAATTCCTGTAAGATTCATGTTTGACTAGTTTCTGACTTTTCATTTCCTCATTTTTTGAACAACTAAATTTCTCCCATTTTTTTCCACCTTCTGTTAGCCATATCCTCAGACTGTTCCTCAGTAGTCACTGATGATTACAGAGAAGGATTAGTCAGCATTAAGAAGGTATTTCATTGTGAACAAATGTCTTTACATTACAAGCAGCTAAAGTCATAAACAATTAAGGGTGGATACTGTTCATGCTCACACAGAGCTAAAGGTGACAACTGGCTCTATAGAACAGGGTGTGGTCTGTTCTACATACTCCTGGAGTTTTTATATTAATGACCTGGTTTTAATCTGAACACAATGAAGGGTTGCGTGTGTGTGAACAAACAAGTTTGTTCTTAAATCTTAATGGCCCTCAGTGTTCCTGTAGCTAATGCAGAGACAATTTTCTCAGCAAGTCTGATGTGTTGCTACAGAGACCGTACTTTAAATAGACGTACCACTTTTCCTTTTGTATCTGGTTATAATGCAGTAGGAGACGATGTAGAGGACGGCAAACAGGAGGAAGCAAATCTTAAAAATAAGAGAGAAAAAAAAGATTTAATGATGCAGAAATCATCCACATATATTTTTTTAAACAATGTAGAGATTTTTTTTAAAAAAAGCTTTGCATATTACAAAGTTTGATGTCGAATTAGTCAGTTTTAGTCTCAAAAGAAGAATAGATGCAGCCTTTTGACAACTCTGATCAACTTTTTGGATCGCACTGCCGCTCTGGGTGCATTTGTAGGGACACACAGGGCTGATGTCCACCTCCTGCGGTCACTGCGGGAGAGGTGGGATAAACCCTGGACTTGAAATCAGTCCATCACAAGGACACACAGGACAAATAACTTTCTGGACCATGGAAGGAAACCAAAGCACCCAAAAAGAACACAAGAATGCACAGAGTGAGCATCCAAGTAAAACCTCAAGCTGGGATCAGAACCAAGGACGTTTTTGCTATAAGGCAACAAACAGTGCAAACCTCTGCCCCAAAATGTACTGTAAAAAAATGTACTCTATAAACATGTAATATCATTTGTGCGCCCTGATGCACCACAGCATGAAACAGCTGTTTATTGCTAGACGTGACAATGTACACTAATTTAATGACATTACTATGTTTAGTCAAGAGATGATGACGACTTTGCTTTAAAACACACAACAAACAGAACTACAGATCATCACCTCGTAGAGTTTTAGAGAAAGGAGCAAGTTTCAAATAATCACCAATAAATCTGCCAATAGAAATTACTCAATATTAGCCAATTATAGGATATTTATTGTAAGTCATTTCATACGATGTTGTTTTTTGTTTTTTTTCATGGCGTAATATCTTAAATGATATAACATCAGGCTCAAAACTAGCTGGGTAGTTTTACAGAAAGATCATGTACCACATTCCTTTTTTCCAACTGGGACACTAATCAGGACGTAACTAATATTAGAAGCTCTGACTTCAGCACTTTGCATGCTGTCAACACTGCACAAATCATTCTGTTTTGAAGACATTACTCAACAAAACCGTATACATTTCAGACACGTGTTATATGCAAGCTTCAGAAAATCAACTTCTCTGCCTCATGCTGTCACCTTGCAAATAGAGAAAATACTTATGCATTTAAAGCTACACACGATTTTACTAACACGATTTTACAAAACAATCCAGAATAATGAAGAGTTCTGACAAACGAGCTTACAACAGAAACAGAAAGACAAACTGAGAAATAACAAACGGCTCGTTCTGAGCATATCTGCCAAAACCTAAATCTTGGTTACACCCTGTTTACGCCTTAGACTAGATAATTACACACCAAGAAAAAGGCGTGCAGTATCTTCTTTGTTCCAAGCATAGTACAACAATCTCTAACTCTCTAACCCTTTTCATTGATAGAATTGTTTGCCTTTTTAGTACAGAAAGAAAACTGGAAAGGAAATATAGAGAATGTTAAGTCACACATCAAACATTCACAGAAGACTCGGCGCAATAGCAGGTCATTTTGAGCATGGCGTGTTCCCATGCTTGATGCCCAAACCAGAAATCAATTGTAATTGCTAAGATGTTCAGGGTCAAAGTTGACATCGCAGACCTCCACAACCTTAGGGAGGCACCAAAACGAACATTTAAACCCATATTGACAGCTGACATTTAAATTTGTGCTGCTTCATGATCACCGTCACATGCCCAAACAAATACGACACAGTTAACCCCTCGCAGAACACACGCAAACAGCAACAAGACATCATCATGTTTATTAAGATCAGCCCAGTTTTACTTATGGGACCAATAACGAGAAGTTAAAAATTGATAGACTTTGGCTAATGTCGATATGTCATACATTCCTACACAAGGTACGATGTTATGCAGCTGGTATCATCAAATGTTTGCACGGCTATGCTGGATAATAAACGTATTCATATAATATGGAACAGGACTTTATTTTTTGTTTTTTTTAAAAGAGCAGCATTGTGAGATAAAATAAAATGTCACAATAAGCAATAGATCAATTAATCCATGATAAATTAAAACAAGCTCAATCATTTCCATTTGCATGATTTATAGTCGTTCTCTTTTCTCTCTTTCTACCAAAAACTGGATGACAAATCTTCAGCCTCTCAACTAGCCCTTTTTTTGAAGGACACATGAGACTTTTTGATTTATTTTATTTGTCGTCTCTGTTGTTTTGTTTATTTATTTTCCCTATTGAAAACGTTTCCCAGTTATAGTGTTAAATGCTCATTAGCATTCAAAGTTGATTGATTTTGAGGAAGTGTTTTTGCATTATTATTATTCCATTACCATTATATTACTTGAAAATGGTCTCAAAATAACAATATTTTATAATATGAGAACTTCTGGGACAAATGTATTGTCCAGCAAAATTTGTTAATGTGGCAGGCCTATGCATACACAGAGAATGCTGTCATAACCAATTTCTAAAAGAAGCTCGACTTATGTGTTCTTGGCAAGGACTGGTTTGACTTTTTTTTAAAGAATTATTTAACTGGTCGTACAAGAAAAGCTCACCAGTTACACATTAATTAGATGCATATTTTCTCGTCAAAGAGTCATGTTTACCTATTTTAACCCCAACCCTGAATTAGCACAGACAACCTCAAATATACTTGTGTAAAATCCATCCACATACTGAGTCACAGAAACACTACCGCTAACCGATACGCTTCACACCTTGCTGTAAGGTTAAGCATGTTGATATGGGATATTAAGAAGCACAGACGCTTAGGACAACATGTACAAGCCAACGCTGAACTGTTGAGCCTGCTTGCTTCCGAGACATTTGATAGGTTAAAAAATATTTCTTTAAAAATATGGGACTCTGAACTTGCCCATACATGAAATTTCCCAGAGTTTTCTTAATTTGCTCTACTGATGCTCTAAAGAGCTAGAAACAATTCAGTTCTAAAAGCTAGATGAGCATGACAATAGGGAAACATGTAATAATGTCGCTGATAATCATTATCCAGACACTGATTGTTGTATTAATCAACATTTTCCACACTGTTACATTTGATTACATCCATCACTATGGTATTACTACTTTCTCTAAAGTGCACAGTTCTTGACAGTACCTTATATATTACTAGCATGCAGAATAATGAATGCATGACACTTCCAGTACACGATGATTGGATCTCAATAGTTCTTCATAATTGTAATATTGTACAAATTAAAACTGTGATTCCAAGTGTGATTAAACATAAAGTGCAGCGCTAGTAAGAGGCATTATAAAGAAAAAAATAAACATTTTCACCCATCTTCATCCTGCTCCAAAACCGTTATGTACAATAGTGTAACGGAACTGGTAGTTTTTTTATTACAGCAACAAATTAACTTTAACACTCCTTGTCCAAAACTACGCAAACCTGTAAAATACTGACGTCATCAGTATTTCTCCAAGAATAGGTTGATAATGGTCAAATTGTGGACCTTGACACAATCTACAACAATTTGATTTCAACATAAAGATAGCTTGACAGCGTAGCAGCATGAACGTATAGAAAACCACGTGCTTTACATGACACTAAGAAACCACTAAGAAATACATGGAATAATAAATTGTGCAATAATTCATATATTTTTCGATTTATAAGTGTAAGTTGGCTGGTGAGATTTATAAGCCATGTGTGGTGTTTTCACTAGCATATTTAATTTATTTTCTTTTAGATTTGTTGTGAATTGGTTTCTATCTAACCAAAGCATGTTTATAAATATTAAAAGTGCT
Source organism: Micropoecilia bifurca (assembly GCA_903067075.1). NCBI lineage: Eukaryota > Metazoa > Chordata > Actinopteri > Cyprinodontiformes > Poeciliidae > Micropoecilia > Micropoecilia bifurca. The sequence goes on from CAEGAF010023556.1 coordinate 14,357, forward strand.
GAAAATAATCCTACGAAGTTACCTATTTTGATGTGCTAAATAGCTAGCTGTGGCTAACGTCAACTACCCTGGAGAGATCTGCCGATACTCACAATGCGGTTTAAATTAAAACTAATTTAACAAGTGCTAATATTCAAATCCACTACAATGAAGACCGGAGTATAACGTTTTATAATCCCCCCCCCCAAAAAAATGTATTTGACCCACTGATAAAGCTAATGCTAGCCTCCAGTGACGTGCTGACAGAGGACGTTAGCCAGCTAGCTTCATTACTTACGATGTACTCTCGAACTTGACTGTGAAAATTCTGCTCTCTGATGGTAACATCGTCTTCTTCCATTCTTCATATTGCAAGTACAAATAGGCTACAGGTTCTCTACATTCTAGCTTGCATCACTGGCAACAACTGCCACACGACTGCGGGTCGCTCTCCACTGGGCGCAAACTGTTTTGGCTGTTTAAGTCAGGCTTCTCCGTGATAAGTAGAAGAAAAACCTCCCCAAAATAATGGGCGTCATCTCAAAGCGTCAAGCTTTTAAACGGCAAGCATTTTTGGAACGTCATCCCCGTCGCCATATTGGAGAGGGAATTTTTTTTTTCTAAAATACAATTTAGTGTATATTGTAAAGCAAATAGAATAAAAATTAATAAGAAAAAAACATGTAGGAGGTGTCCGTTTTTAGAGTGTTAAAATTACTTAAATTCCTTAATATGTGCAGTTTCAAATAAACGGCAATGAATGTACTGTGATAAATGAATGCAGCACTACTGAATAATTCATTTTATCCTCATAGGATAAAAGGAGAAGTTTTTTTGTGTCGTTGTTTTCCTTTTCTCTCGTTTTTCTTCTTTTTCTTCTTTGTGTAAACCTCCTGAATTTTACAGGGCAGACGTTTCACAAAATGTAGTACTTTAATTTAGGTACAAATCTAAATAATGTTGGATAAGTGTAGGTTGAAACTGTTTTAAAGACAGGGCCTTGACATGTATTTTGAAATATTTTCTATGGAAACAACTTTAACATTTTTGTTTTATTTGGGGGGAGAGGGGTTGTTTTAAGTTTTTTTCCCCCACTAAAATGGTAGATTTAAGTTAATTTAGTCAAAGTGGGTGTATTGGGGTAACTAGGTAAATAAATACAGTTAATTACTTTTCTTAGGAAACCACAACCTTGTGATAAATGCTGAATTTGTGGAAATCCTGGTAATGCAGCTCATATTCAAGCAAGCTTTTAATTATCTTGAGATGAAAAATATTTATCCGGCTCTATGTGCATTGAACTTATGATTGTTGTAGTAAGTTCCTGTGTTTTTTTGTTGTTGTTTTATATATATATATAAACTTGAGTGTGCAGATGTATGTAAACTTCAAGTTTCATCTGTCTGCCGAAATAAAAACAGCAATACTGAATGTTACCTAATTTTGATCAAATTTAGGTAACATTTTTCTGTTGACGTGACTGATTTACTGGCCAGAGTCTCCCCTTCCAATATGGCAGACGTTTTGACGTCCGCCACTTTTTTCTTTTACATTTTTTTAACGCATACAGCACGACCCGGAAGCAAATAGTCACGTGTCATGTCAACAAACCTGAGCTCATGGAAACACATGTGCAGTTTCAGGTTTTTATTTGATCAAAAATAGAAAACATATTACTTAGCTACTTATGTTGACTGCTACTATTCGTGCCTTACGTTTTCGCCGGTCTGAATTAACTTTCTTAAGCTAACCTTGTTCCGTTCCAGACTGTTTGTAGAAATGAAAGGGGGGAAAAGGAAACAGAACAGCAAGAAGAAGGGAAATGCTGTCTTACAGAAGTACATGTGTGCGGTGGACGAGTTAGTTAAAAATATTAGTAATCATGAAGAAGCAGACGGGGACCAGAGGCTGCGATCCGTGAAAACCAAAAGCAGGAAGGAGTTACGCAAAGAAAAGAGAAGACTGAAAAAAGCCAAAATGAAAAGTCACTATGAAGGGAAAAAGAGCGTCAGTTTTCCCTCAGATGTTGGGGAAAAGGTGGAAGTCAGATCTGGAAATAAGCACCAGACTCAGAAGAAAACTGATCAAATAAAAAGGGAGGTGACAAAAACCCTTTCAAAGAAGCACGCTGAGGTTCCTAAAGAGAAAACTGAGTCATCTGGATCTAAACCCTCCTCCAAGAAAGGCAAGAAAATGAACAAGCTTCAAGAATCCAGAAAAATGGCTCTTCTGGAGGCAAATGAACAAGAGGACAGAGAGATAAAAAAGCTGGAGCGATGTCTTGGATTTAACAAAAGGAAAAACAAGAAAAGTCTCCCTCAGTCTTTTGCGACCGATGGACTGGACTACATCCTTGGAGTCCTGGACTCCGGCTCATCTGGAGCAGGGATATACGACGATGAGTTTGATGAGGATGAGGATATGGACACTGCAAGAGAGAACTTTGAAAAGCTGGATCAGGATGAATCTCCTCTGTCAGATGAAGATGAGGAAGCTGAGGAAGACATGGCAAGTGAGGAAAGTAATGATGCTGAAGAGGAAGATGAAGAGGAGGAGATGTGTGACGAAAATGATATGAATGAAAGTGGAGCTGATGCTGCTTCAGGAGCTGAAAGTGAGGAGGAACCTGACGAAGAAGCTTCCCATCCTGACCAAAGTTCGGAAATTGTGAGTGAAGATTTTAACTCGCATAATTTTGTTGCTTGTTTCTATCATTTAAAGCAATGTGAACTTCTTTTTTTCTGAAATTTGTTTTTTGTTGTTTTTAAAGGCCACCTCAATAACTGGAAAGTATGTCCCACCTCAGCTGCGAAATATTGCAGATGACAAACGCAAAGCTGAGCTCGAAAAGCTGAAAAGGAAAGTGAAAGGCCTGCTGAACAGGTAACACTCTCCTGCAGCAACACAAATAATTCAGACAGTAGTACATGGAAAAGGTAGTTTTCGATATTTAATCTCTCAGGCTCTTCTCATTTTTAGCACCACATTTTCACTTGAATACAAAAACGCTCTGTTAAAGGTTGCACTTGAACTATTATGTCATATCCTCCTAATTTGTTTTAATTAATGCCATAAACATGACAAATAGTAATGATTTGAATCTCTACTCCTTTAAGGGTCAGGTTAAGAACATTTCAAGAAGTTGTGTTTTCCCCATATCCCATATGTGTGAATTGTAAATGTGAAGGATGCCATGTATAATTTGTTTCTGTGAATCTTTTAAGAACAATATCAACTGCATCCCTAACCATACCGGAGCCGATTAAGTTCTGAATTCTTAAACCCTTAAATTCTTTTGAAAGACCAAAAGAGTATGTATTCTCCATTGCTTATTCATAAATTGGGTTATTTTCCAGTTCTAGGAAAGTCAGAATTTTGAAACATTAGTTCTGATTTACCGTACATTTTATTTCTGTAAGTTGTAGATAACCCACTCAGCCAGGATCCCTTGGATAAAAACAAGCGATGTCTTAATTATTAGCATGTCTTCATTTTTTTCTACAGTTATGTTTTATTAATCCAGTCATCAACTGCAGTCCTCACCACCCTTCAAACATTCATGAATTTTCTTCCTTCACAATTTACATGATGAAATCCTTACGTCATGTAAATCGCGAAGGATAATATATAATAAACCTGCATAATAAACCTGCACTCTGTCCTCCTCCTAAACCGGAATCGTCATTCTCAGGGACGTGTTTTATTCTCATCAATGTACCGTTTTCAGGCTGAGCGAGGCCAACATGGCCTCCATCTGTGGTCAGATGGAGGAGCTGTACATGAGCTGCAGCAGGAAGGACATGAACGACACGCTGACGGACGTCCTGCTGGCAGCCTGCGTCACTCCCACCCTGATGCCCGATAGGCTGCTGATGGAGCATGTGCTGCTGGTCAGCGTCCTTCATCACGCTGTGGGGCTGGAGGTGAGACCCTTCAGTTCTTTGCCTCGAATGTTTTAGATTTGAAATGAGGGAGAGGAACACGGACGTCATGCAGACGTCCTGGCGAGTTTCATTTTTCTTTGTGGTATTGTGTTTATGTTTATGTCTTTGCTGCAGTTTGTGAGAATCAGATGCTTTTTGTCCCCTTCATATCAACCGCTTAACAGGTGGGACCAAAATCACCAAACATGGATGAAAAGGCGTACCCAAATTAAATCAGCTGCTGTTCTTGAACTAATTGGAGTACATGCAAAAGCGTGGTCTTTTTATGAAGAAGACAAGCTAAATTTTCCATTGTTGCAGTCAAAAACTGTAAGAGGTTTGTAGCTAACACAAAAAAAATTGAAGAATTTTGCTTGATTTTTTTTTTTTTTTTTCATTTTTATTTCTTGTAAATACAAACTGGATGGCAATACAGTCTCCAAATGGCACACTTGGAAAATCACTGTCACTCCTCAGTGCTTCAACACTGGGGAGTCACAGGCCTCAGTGCAGAATGAGTATTCATTGAATAGAATAGAAGTACTTTATTCATCCCAGCCGGGAAATTACTGTGCAGTTGCAGCATACACATAAACACAGATCAAGTTACCAATAAAAAAATATATATATCCCGGTGGGACGTGCCCGGAACACCTCACCAGGGACCGAACGCCTTCTCCAAGTCCACCAAACACATGTAGACTGGTTAGGCGAACTCCCATGCACCCTCCAGGACCCTGCAGAGGGTGTAGAGCTGGTCCAGTGTTCCACGACCAGGACGAAAACCACACTGCTCTTCCTGAATCTGAGGTTCGACTATCCGACAGACCCTCCTTTCCAGGAACCCTGAATAGACCTTACCAGGGAGGCTTAAGAGTGTGACCCCTCTGTAATTGGAGCACACCCTCCGGTCCCCCTTTTTAAACAGGGGGACCACCACCCCGGTCTGCCAATCCAGAGGAACTGCCCCCAATTTCCATGCGATACCACCAGGTAGTGGTCGGTGGACAGCTCCGCACCTCTCTTCACCCGAATGTCCAAGACATAAGGCCGCAGAAACGATGACAAAATTGATCATCGAACTGCGGCCTACGGTGTCCTGGTGCCAAGTGCACGCATGGACACCCTTATGCTTGAACATGGTGTTCGTGATGGACAAACCGTGATGAGCATAGAAGTCCAACAACAGAACACCGCTTGAGTTCAGATCGGGGGGGCCGTTCCTCCCTACCAAACCCCTCCAGGTCTCACTATCATGGCCCACATGAGTGTTGAAGTCCCCCAGCAGAACAAGGGAGTCCCCAGGAGGGGCATCTCCAGTACCCCCTCTAAGGACTCCAAGAAGGG
>CAEGAF010023563.1:0-25760 GCA_903067075.1 Micropoecilia bifurca
ACACTTGAAACATTTTGATATTGGAAGAAATTTGTGGTGGAAACATTGTGACATATTTGTTAATTGTAAAAAAAAAAACACATGAGACTTTGTGATGTTGGAGAAAAGCTGTGGTGGAGTCATTGTGCCATATTTTCTAGATAATTGTATAAAACGCCTGGGAAATTTCACACAATTTAATGTAAAACATGTATTTAATTTTGTTTTTTGCAACATCTTTACACATGTTTTTAAAAGGTAAACTATAAATTATCATTATTGATTAGAAAAATGATTTGTTTAACATTTTTGTGAATTTTATACTAAAAATATCAATTTTTTTCTACTCGGATTTTGTTTTTTTGTGTGATTTTTGGTCCACTGTGATAATGCATTTTGCCAAAATGAAACAAACACTGTAAAATGATAAAGCTGAGGTTGTGCTGAAAATAATACCAAATAATGCAAGGTAAATAGTTTTGTATGGTGAAAATATAAGGGTAAATTCAAAATTAGACCAAACGGCCATTTAGACCCCCTGACTCCCAAGAGTTAATGACACACGGTTGTCAATAGCAAGGAGGAAATACTTCATCTTTTGAAAGGGTTTTTGCACATCAAAATCTGAAGGAAAAAAGCAAAGTGTGGCATTACTGTTAGTGTAACGAGCCAATTTAACTTTTTCATGCTCCCAAAAATCCATTGAAACTAATTAGTAAACAGACTCTACCTGAGTAATTTGATCTTAGTATAAATGCAGCTGTGTGAATTTCTCAGAGGTTTCTTTGACAACACAAACAGCAGCATGAAGATCAATGAACGCAGCAGACAGGTCAGGGATAAAGATGCATAGATGTTTATTGCAAGATTTTAAACTTTAACAGCAGAAATATCTCCAACTTTAAACATGTTTTGTCTGTTCAACCCATCCGAATGGCTGTCTGAAATGTATGACTATTCAAAAGTGAAAATATTGCTCTGTTGTCCCTGTGCAATCTTCAACAAGTCCAATAAGTGGTAGAAGTTACTCTGGTCACATCAGACCAAGAATTTAACCTTTTGCCTTACATGCTATGTGTGATGCTAGTGGCTTTTCTCCATAGGGATGGGACACTGAACAAAGTTGATGGATTGTGGTCTTAAATACAAGACAATGTTGGAAGGAATCCTATAAAATTTAACACTGGGGTTGAAGGTCACCTTACAGCAAGACAATGACCTGATACATACAGACAGAGCTGAAAACAGAATGGTTTAAATTAAAACACGTGTCTGAACGGTATAGGTCAAATTTGATTGCGATTTTTCTTTTACTAGAATTAGAATATAATGTTTACAAAAACTTTCCATCCATTGGAATCAAGCTTGAGCTCTTCTAAAAAAACTGAGTTGTCTGGATTTACAAAGCTTGAATAGCGATATCTGAAAAGGCTTTGCAGCTTTTCTTACGTTGAAATGCAGTCGGGCAAACTTTAATTCAGGGCTCTGATTCACATTTGCCAAAACTGTTGAGAAGCATGGATACTTTAATTTTTACTTTACAGGTATGTATGAACTTATTTATGCTGGCCTATAAAAAAATCTCTTTAAAGATTTGTAATTAAGTCAGAAAGTGAGAAAGTTTAGACACCAAGGTCCCTCTTGGCTAGCTTAGCACATTTTAGCAATAGCTCAGTATACTAAGTAATGCTGTAGAGCAAAATTAAGTTGAATTTTTATGGTGTGCCCATTTTTCACAAAATGCATGGTTTGAACAGCCACTACATGTGATTGAGTTAGGTTGAGTAACTGTTGTGCTTATATTTAGTCGACTTCCTCGATGGTTGGGCCAGAGGAGGAACCAGCTCCGGCTCCACCAGGGAAGCCACCCGGCATTCCTCCTGGCATTCCTCCTGGCATTCCTCCTGGCATGCCCCCCTGATACAGCTTAGAGATTATGGGATTGCAAATCTTCTCCAGCTCTTTCTGCTGGTGCTCATACTCCTCCTTCTCAGCTGTCTGAGTAAAGAAAAAGAAGCAGATAATTGTGATGTAAGACCTGGAAATGTGTAAAGACTAAAGGAAGTGGAAAGATGTATATCTATCACAGTTTATCTGCTACACATGATTTCTCTGCTGTGATTTCACAACTTTTTCCAAACATGAAGCTCTTGTTCTTGGATATTAATAAAAGCATTTTTAATTTGCGGATATCTCACCTGGTTCCTGTCCAGCCAGGCGATTACTTCATTACACTTGTCTATGATGGTCTTTTTGTCCTCGGGACTGATCTTGTCCTGGAGCTTCTCATCCTCCACTGTGCTCTTCATGTTGAAGGCCAGGGACTCGAGAGAGTTTTTGGCAGTGATCTTATCTCTCTGGGCCTCATCTTCAGACCTGAACTGTTCTGCTTCCTGCACCATGCGCTCAATGTCCTCCTTGCTCAGTCGACCTGAGGAAGAATGAAACGTAAAGCTTGCTTCAGTCACTTTACAACCTTCTCTGGTGAACAATCTTTGCCCTGTAACATCTGGTCCAACCTTTGTCATTGGTGATGGTGATCTTGTTCTCCTTTCCGGTGCTTTTGTCGACTGCTGAGACGTTGAGAATGCCGTTGGCATCAATGTCAAAGGTCACTTCGATCTGAGGGACTCCTCTGGGAGCAGGCGGGATACCAGTCAATTCAAATTTCCCCAAGATATTGTTATCTTTGGTCATGGCTCTTTCCCCTTCGTAAACCTAAAACAGGGTATTGATGTTAAGTTTACTGGATCAATGTACATTTTCAACACTAAGGCACAGCACAATTAAAAAGGACTTTATCCCCTTACAGATTTCTCCTGTTCTTGCTGTTTTTCACACTTGAGTTCTACAATCAAAGTAATTTTAATATCAAACAAAATGAACACAAATGAATTCATAATGGAATTTTGAAGCAGACAGATCAAGTCTCATCATTTTAATTGGTTTAGAGTCTGGGCTTTCACTTGAACAGTCTAACATCAATTTTAGTCGATTCAGAGGTGGAGTCTCTAGTGTGGTTTGGATTATTTTTACTGTACAACTATACTTTATGATAAGGGTGCAGGAGTTCAAGTTCTCAACCTAATTAGCCAGACAGTCTCACTCTGGATTTTATTGTTTCTTAAATAATGTCAAGTTGTGCAGTTCTAGAAGCATCAAATTCCACTGGTCTGGCAGACTTGGGTGAAATTGAACTTTGTTTTTTATATATAGTTAATAATTTAATTACATAATTCAATTGTCACTTTTAACATAAGGCTGGTTGGATAGGTTTTTTTCTGGTTGAAACCTGTTTTTTATTTACCCACATGAACTTTGGTTGATATTTGCCTGATCTGAAGTAGAGAAAAAGGCTGAAACAGCAGAAAGTTGTAAGGGGAGGTAAATAACTTTTCAAAGTACTGTATAATAAGGGGTATCATTTTTAAAGTTACACAGTCACAAATTAAAAATAATAATAATTAACATGCCATAAAAGAAAAAATTGCCGCTTTATTTTCCTAATTGATATTTCCACCATGTTATTTCTATCATTACTAAATATTTAGGTTGGCGCTAAATAGTTTTACAACCTGAACTAAACATTTAGCTTGTTAACTAAATGTTTAGTTTGGAGCTAAATATTTAAATTTGAGATAAATATTTAATTGGCACACACATTATTTAGCTTGCTAAAACCAAATCAAATATTTAGTTTGACATTTATAAATGAATGACTGAGATGGTGAATATCTGACTGAAAAGCAAACCCTTATTTTAATCTTATGACTTGCTAAATAACCCAGATTATTCCTGTTAATGTTTCATTAATCTCACTAATCTCATGAAAGTCGCCCAAAAGCATGAGGTGTGAACTTTTCTGTGCAGAATATCCTACCTGAATGAGGACACCAGGTTGGTTGTCGGAGTAGGTGGTGAAGGTTTGGGTTTGTTTAGTTGGAATAGTGGTGTTCCTTTTTATAAGGACCGTCATCACTCCTCCAGCCGTTTCAATTCCCAGGGACAGGGGTGTGACGTCCAGCAGGAGCAGATCCTGGACATTCTCAGACTTATCGCCAGCCAGGATGGCAGCCTGTACAGCTGTGGGGTTTCCAAATAATGACGTCATTATTACAGGAAAGTCTTTATCTGCACCTTCTTCTAGGCATACAAGAGTAAATTCTGCGGAGACCTACCTGCCCCGTACGCAACCGCCTCATCCGGGTTGATGCTCTTGTTCAAGTCGCGGCCGTTGAAGAAGTCCTGCAGCAGCTTTTGGATCTTCGGAATACGCGTGGAGCCGCCCACGAGAACAATATCGTGGATCTGGCTCTTGTCCATCTTGGCGTCCCTCAGGGCCTTCTCCACGGGCTCGAGGGTTCCTCGGAACAGGTCCGCGTTGAGTTCTTCGAAGCGAGCCCTGGTGATGGAAGTGTAGAAGTCTGTTCCCTCGTAGAGTGAGTCGATCTCAATGCTGGCCTGGGTGCTGCTGGAGAGGGTGCGCTTAGCTCGCTCGCACGCTGTACGCAGACGGCGCACGGCCCGCTTGTTGCTGATGATGTCCTTTTTGAACTTGCGCTTGAACTCGGCAATAAAGTGGTTGACCATGCGGTTGTCAAAGTCCTCCCCACCCAAGTGGGTGTCCCCTGCTGTGGCCTTGACCTCAAAGATGCCGTCCTCAATTGTCAAGACTGACACGTCGAAAGTACCGCCACCAAGGTCGAATATGAGAACGTTACGCTCACCACCAACCTAAAGTAAATAGAAGGACATTATAAAAGCGACATGCAAGCAAGAAGTCCGCATTTTAGCCATTGGATTGATGGTCACCTTTTTGTCCAAGCCGTATGCAATGGCTGCGGCTGTGGGTTCATTGATGATGCGAAGCACATTGAGGCCAGAGATGGTACCAGCGTCTTTGGTTGCTTGACGCTGGGAGTCATTGAAGTAAGCAGGAACTGTGATAACTGCATTGTTCACGGGCTGAAATGATGGAAATAATTTCATTTAATCAAAATATAAGTCTTATTATAAGTCTTGGTGCAGGACATTGATTTTTCAGTAGTAACATCATCATAAGTAGCATACCTTGCCAAGGTAAGCTTCAGAAATCTCCTTCATTTTGGTGAGAACCATGGAGGAAATCTCCTCGGGGTAGAAGGACTTGATCTCCCCCTTGTATTCGACCTCCATCTTTGGTTTTGAGGAATCATTTATAACCCTGAAGGGCCAGTGTTTCATGTCTGATTGCACCACGGCGTCGTCAAACTTGCGACCAATCAGACGCTTAGCATCTGTAGTTAATTCAGCAACAATGAAAATAAAGTTTCGATGTGTGTACAGAAATTTTGTATTTTAATATGAACTGATGTTAAAAAAAGAGAAAAAAACAGATGGTGAAGTGAAATCCTAATTTGTATGATTGTTTCTGACTGCAGTCTTTCAGCGTTTTTACCAAATACGGTGTTGGCTGGATTCATGGCCACCTGGTTCTTGGCAGCATCTCCAATAAGCCTCTCTGTGTCTGTGAAGGCCACATAGCTTGGGGTGGTTCTGTTCCCTTGGTCATTGGCAATGATCTCCACTTTGCCATGCTGGAAGATACCCACACATGAGTAAGTGGTGCCCAGATCAATGCCTACTGCTGGTCCTTTAGACATCTTCAAAAGACAAACAAAGAGACTTTTAGTATTTCAGCACATTTACACTGGCAGTTCCATCTCAAATCAATGCATACAGTGTTTATCACTCCAGCATCTTTATATGTCTTTCTGCCAATTAAGCTCTTTGTTGTAATATCACTTGTAATATCACTGAGAACTCTGCGCATCCACAAGAAACTAGATGTTTTTCAATAGCAATTTTGCAAGGCTTGCTAAAAAACTCATATCCAATCCAGTCAATCCAATCTTTCTTTATTAAGAAAGAACTTTAAATTTCCAGAGAAACTAAATTGCCGAACAGAATACATTAAAAAAAAGTCAAATCTTAAATGCCGAAATAAAGACACATATACAAAAATAGAAAATATGTTCAAAATATTACCAGCCGTGCAATAAAAGACTTATAAAATAAGTAGAAACTCAAATCAACAAATCATGTGGTGTCAAAGGCCAAGGCGAAGAAATTAGTTAGTGATTAAAAAACAGGCAGTGATGTAGTCATATATTTCAGCCTGCCACAGCAAAGGCTTCTTTTTTTGTGTTAGGCATACAGAGGAGCATCTGATCTGATTGATTGACAAAGATTAAAAAGAAAATTGTGGCTTTGTTGCATAGCAACATAACTGATTAGAGGAGAAATCTAGCAAAGCCCCTGAGTGGCGGAAGCTCTTTGGAGCTGCGCTCACCCAACTGAGAACCATTTTTAGAACAGCAAAATGTCATAATGTTTCTGTGGAAAAGCAGCTCCAATTGACTTAGTCTGAGGCCTGAAACCTTCCTTTTGGAAAAAAAAATATTGACTTAAATAATTGAGCAACACAAGAGAGAAAAAAGTGCACACACACCACAGATAAAATCACTTACCCATAAAAATTTGTCAGATTTTGCTTGCACAACTTTGCCATTTTTACTGCACTGATTTTGGTTTCATAGACCATGCCCTCGTTTGACAAAGACCATGCAAACCTGAAATATGTCAGTGCCTCTTCCTTTGTATTCAGGCTTCCCCAGCAGCAAACAAGATAGATTGTAAAGCGAGGCCAGAAGAGCTTCCACACCAGTTACCTTGTGAAGGTAGATGTTCAGGAAGTGATAGTTTGCTGAATTAAAGTGATGCCGTATTTTAAACACTGCAGTCTGAGCTCCTCTCCAGCATTCCCTTCTTCTCCTGGCGGGCAGCGGGTAAGTGTCCTGTCCCTCCTGTTTTTATAAGGCTCGGTGCAGGCAGAGCCCACTGGAGGTGTCAGGTGACTCCACCAAGGAAAGTTCTAGACCTGTGTTTCTGCTCACTGGCAAGATTTCCTTGAATGAAGGCCGGCTATTATTATCTTGGCACAAATTTTCTAACTAAACAAGATTAAAACTGGAAAGAGGTACATTTGTAGAACTCTGGAAAGTTGCAACGACTTAAATGTTTGACGACAAGACAGGAAATATTAAAAAGAAGCCTTTCACAAGAAAACTAACGTTACTCACGTGCTTTCTTGCACATGCAAACGGTTAAATGAATGATAGGCAGCGTTGCAAATTAAATTTTTTCAAATATTTTTACAACTCTTGTTAGTAATTTCAAACAAAAATTGACAACACACCAAGCAACACACGTGACAATTTGTGGAAAACATTACAGGTGATATTTTCAAGCCAAAGTTGCATAAAGTCGTATATCTCCTGAGGTTATGCTTCTGTATATAAGGTAATTATTTTTGCATTGTTTTTCCTAAACAATTCCAAATTTGGCCAACATGACAAAGTTTTAAACACATGTTTTGTTTTTTAGCTCTAGTGGCCTTTATTGATACTTAATTGACAGGAAAGCAGGTAATGAGGGAAGGGGGAAGACATGCAGCAAAGGTCGCCAAGGCTAGGAATCGAACCTGCGACAGCAGGCCTCCATATGTGGGTTATGCTTACCCTTATGCCACCACAGCACACTCAAATGACAAAGTTTTATGAGTTTAATTGATAGACAAATCTAATGTAACAGTATAATTTCTAAATGGAGGGCATTGGACATGTTTTCAAAAGTTTTTAAAATCTGAAATGTGGTATGCATTTGAATTTAGCCAACTTAGCAAAACAACTCAAGCTCACACTGTTAAAGTTTTCTCTTTTACTGAGCCATTGAGTAATATGGTTAAATGTAAAACATTCATTTGAATATTTAAATCTAGGTTTAGTTTCATTGTCCTGCTAAAAACAAACAACCACCACAGGCTCATATGGTTTGCTGTCTCAAACATGTTTTCCTCCAGAATTACCCTGTTTTTAACACTGTTTTTCCTTTAATTGGGTCCAATTTTTATCTCCCTGCTTAAGCAAACTTTCCCCACAGCATGACTCCTCCACCAGCATATTTGCTGGAAGGATTCATGTGTTAGGGCTTTGGGCACTAACACATTATTGGATGTAATTATCCAATAAACGTCTCCACAACTTCATCCCCGCTCAGTCTGGTTTCTTCCTTTATCTTCACAGTGTTGCTTGTTCACTAATGTTCATCAACAAATAATTGAGGCTTTCTAGGATCAGATGTTGTATAGATACTCAATCTGCTGTTTCTTTTTTAATTGAGGAGTTACATGTTTGTGAAAACGACTGAATACAAACATGATGCTTACATTTTTGTTTGTAGCCATTTATAATTTGTTGACGTGGCTTTAAAATTGTGGACCATTTTGTGTTGGTCTCTGGCATTAAATAAACCAAAGTAAAACACATCAAGGTTGCAACATCACAAAATGAGGAGAAGTTTCATGAGTGAAAGTCCTTTTGCAAGACTCCCTCTGTAAGGCGCAGTGGGTGTGTATTTCACTTCCCTGTTACTACATGGTCTATTCTCGCTGCACTGGCCTCTCCAACATGTTTGCCATCTGGCCTTAAATATAGCCACCATTTTTTGTGTGTGCTTTTTTTCAGACAGCAGCTGTTGGGACAGACCACATCTACGCATTGCTGATTCGGGGCTGTTGCATAACAGCACACCCCTATTTTATAAAGTGATAATTCACGTACAAAAGTCATAAAACCATTAAGCTTTAGACTTAGTTTTTAATGCTGTTAACATTTGTAAAGACGATAACTTACAACAGTTGTAGAATAACTTTCAATAAATACTATACATTAATAGTAATTATAAGCAATTGAGCAGCATTGAACAAGGGTTTTTCTGTTCGTTTTTTTTCTTTTTTCAAAAATGTCAGACAGAAGAAAACTGTGATTCTATGGCTACTGAGAAAGCTGTCACTTTAGGACAAACAAACTACGGAGTTGATAAAAGAAGTCTTCGGGTTTTCTACTGTTTTCTCTGCAGTGCCCATTCATATAATCCCACGCACACCGTTTGCAGTAGTTGTAGAAATGGCTCTCTGCTTTTTCCAAAGTGCTGTTCAGGTCCAGTTTTCCCTGAAGACTGCAAAGAAGAAAGTGTTTTTTATTACACCGAAAAGACAAACATGCCCAAATGTGTCCCACAGGAGCCGCAGGATCAAACCTGCTGGTAAACTGGATTAGCTGCACGTCATCTTGGCACCGCAGCAGAGACTCTCTGTTATCCAGCAGGATGGCTGCACAGATGAAGAGCTCGAAGGTGAAGTCTGTGTTGAAGGTTTGCCGTGGTGACTCCGTTCTGTCCTCTGGAAAACATCGTAAGGCGAAGATGCAGCAACGTCAGACGTTTTACGGGAGAACTTTAAATATAGTTATTCTGCTTTTTACCCGGCGTTTCACCTGTGTGGTGTTTTTGGTCCAGTCTCTCCTGATATCGAGCGCGGTCAACCTGCTGTGAGATTAGCTCCAGATGGTCACAGCTCAGGATTTCAAACAAACGCAGTGCATCACTGTGTTCAAACTCTCTTTGAAAGCCCAGCAGCAGCCACCTTCAGACAAAGAATATAAACCAAAGATTTAAAAATGAAACAACAAAGTCATTAAAACAAAATACGTGAAATATGCTACAAATGCGCTACCTGTGGCAAAATGTAAAACTTTCCATGTTGTCTTTGACCAGATGAGCATGAAGCGGAGGGTCCAGCTCCTTCAACAAAGCAGCCTCTAGCTCTGGAAGACATTAAAGAAACATTTCCAGCCCAATGGAAATGTTCAAATCAAGAGAGTTGATTTGAACTTTCAGATTAACATTCTGCCACTCAGAAACTTTTCTGTTTGGTGGAGAAGACAACCAGTAAATGCTCTCAAGGAAAATGTCATTTACTGTGTTTAACCACTAGAGGTCTCAAATGTATTTTGCAGTTGAAATTGGGAACAAAACATCATCACGAGATCTTGGACACATACAAGGTTTCATAAAATCATTTTTATATTATGTGTAGCTCAATTATGTGAAAATAAGGACCAGCTTATAGAGCCCAATATGAAAACTAAATTGTATTATCATGCAATAACTAACCTGGTATATACATATAGACTATTAATACATTATTTAAAATCATTTTTGTTTTGTGAAAATTGAGAAAGGTGGAAATCTGAATTTTCAGATAATCAGAATCCTGACATTTTCAGGGTGCAGAAGGATGGGCAGAGCTGTGAGTGATATAGAAATTTATCAATGTGATACTTGGAGAGAGAGTCCAAATATTTTCTAGCGATTCTCCTCTGGTGTCTCCCCTTATAGTTATCAGATGAAGGAGCAAGACCATAGAAAAACCTATAATTCAAATAAATCTTTCTATAATTTATATTTTCCAAAACGTGTGAGGTATATTTCTTTAAAATATCACAATGATGGCCTGCAAAGGATTTATTTGATTTATTGAAGGTTTTTTGTATAACAATTCCAAATATTTTTTGAGTTCTGGTTATTTTTCTGAACTAACTTGTCAAAATGTGAGAATATTTGAGGGAAAAAATTTGTCTAAATCTTCCACAAGCATTTACATTTAAGCAGACCTTTTTAATTAAGATTTTAAAAGGACCACAAATTTACCTTCTTAAATAATTATATTAGGTTGTGTCGAGTCCGATAGAATAGTGCAAAGTTCTTTCAAAAAGCAAGAAATAAGTTATGTCAAAAAGAAAGGAATACTGCAAAAACAAACTAATTATGCTGGTGCTGTGACATTTGCTACAAACAAAATAGCTTTTTCTTTTTGTTCATCTCACCTATTTTTCTGTGTAAGCCATCAGCCATGAAATCCCTGGAGAACTTCTCCATGTAGGAGGAAAAACTCCAGAAGGTGTCCACCTCAGAGTCAAGGACCTCCAGAAACCTGCTGCACAGGTCATTCATTCCCTGGGCGTAGCTGACCTCTGCCGTAACAACAAGGAGACAGAAAGTTATCAGAGGAAAAATAAACTTTAGTTTGGGCTGATTGGGTCTGATTACCTGGATGAAATGCAGCATAAGTGATGAGGATGTCTCTCAGGACCAACAGGTTCCCTAAACCTTCATCTCTGTGGACAATAACAAGGGATTTGTAGAAGATCTGTAAAGTTTCCAATGTCTCAGTATATTAGACATAAATGCTCCTCCTGAAATTGCAAAAGAAATGTTTTTAGTATATTTTGTTGTTATTTGGGCAAAAGATGTCTGCCTACATCTCTCTTTTTTGGTGAAATGGTCAGTGGTGCTCCTTTATCTTTGTGACATTTCTACCTTTGCCTCATCAAAAAATGACTCGGCAGATTCCCAAAAACGCAGAATTTGATAATGACAAGCACAATAACTACAGGAAAAAAACCTCACTGGTAGAAGCTCAGGTCTCTGCTTGTGCGTGGAACATCCTTGTCAATGATTCGTGTGGCTTCCCGTAGCTCCTCCAGGTCAAACGTGATGCGCTCAAACAATATCTGTTAAAAAAAATGTTTAAAAACTATGTCAATAAAAAGTTGTCTCAATGTGCTTTGAAAAATCTTTCACATTTCTAAATATTTTTAATAATTAGTTTCTTTACAACCATAAACTTTGAATTTGTCTTCTTACTGCAGTAGTAGATAAATGCCAAGTGTAAGGAGAATTATACACATTTTTAAAGATTTTCAAAATAAAAGTCTAAAAACATGACTCAATCCCTTGGGTCAATACTATGCAGAATCCTTTTTGTCCCCTGCAGTTGCAGCTTTAAGTTTTCTTTTGTCAGAACCATCTTTGGGTTGTGACAACATTCAGTATCAAAAAAACCTATTCTGATGTTTTCATTTTACTGAATAGGACTTTCATCACTCCTTAATTGATGATGTGCTCAACTGATTTGGATCTACTTTGGTTGCAAACCACAGCACCAAAATCCCTCTCTTAGATAAAACTGGGTCACATGATTCACTGACTGTAAAGATAAAGGGATAAAGGGTTTCTTTAATTTTGTATCTGTCAATCTATATGAATATCACTTGATTTGATTTCAGCTTATGTTTGAATAAAATAATGTTCTTTCCTACAAACTCTCTTTTTACATTAAAAAAAGGGCTGAAGACAGTCGACTGTTGGAATGAGATGACATGACCCAACATGAGGTGGAGCTGCCTCACCTTCAGGATTTAGAAGATGTCAAACAATACCTGAGTAAATAAATGACAGTTTGTTTAGCATAATTAGATCCTGTTTGGTCGCTTTCCTAAACAGATCAACTTCACCACGCCCAGGTTTAAAGAGCGTAACTATTCTAAACCGTGAGGGTTAATCTACCAACACGTATAAGACATTTATTCATGTAAATAATAACTGTATCAACCTGAGCTTGAAGCTCCAAGAATCCTAGTCTGTCCTTCACCTCCTCAGACTGGTCTTGGCCCTGCTGCTGGGTTTGTGCCTCCCTCTGGTCAAAGTACCGAACCGCTGCGAGCAACTCGGCTGGGTCACATCGGCACAGGTGTTTAGGAAACAGAAAGGAAATTTGATTTGGTGGAGATGAGACAGATTGAGCCAAAAGGGGTCAGAGCAGAAATAAAAGTCCTCCGCTTCCCATTAATATCAGAGTTTGAGCATGTTTGGACCTTTACCATCAGTACCGTTGAGCTGCATCCGCACCGCTGAGGGAAGACACTGCTGCCACTTCCTTTTCATGACCTGGTAACGTACCAACAATTGCTCCTGCAGCAAGGACCGCTCCAGTGCGGTGGAGCTACATGGGTACATGCCAAACAGGAAACGCCAAGCCAGGCCTCGCTCTGATGGAGACACACCGCCTAGACCCAAATAATAGACAGTTGAATCTATCTAGAGAGAGAACATGGGAAGTACAACACTTCGGTTAACAAATGTAAACAAAGCGTTAAGGAAGGTGTGTTCAAAGTACAGCGTGTGAATCATTTGCAGCCCTTAAATGTAATTCAAGAAGGAAATACATTTCATAGGCCAACACACAAGGCGTTGATACAGTTGAATATCTCTGGCTAGCCAATAATAATCTTTGAAAAATGGATATGTTAGGTAAAGCACAAAGTGACACATGTCTTGTTCTTGTTCTTGGGGGAAAAAAAATCATCCTAGACCAAATAAATTTAAAAAAAGTAAAAGAATTGATCCAAAAAATGTGGAAAATTGGATCTTCTTCTGGTTATCTTTAGACAGAGCTGTTCAGTGAGGCCTCAGAGACGGAGGGGAAGCTGTAACATTCCTGCTAGCAGACATGTGATGTGGCGTCTCACAGCCTCTTTGGTAGCTTCTGATGCCTGCCGCCTGCTTTTCTTAATGAGTTCAGGTGGAAGGTCCAACTTACACTCTGCTGCTTCCAGAGGTATTGTTGGGTGTTTAGCTCTCATACATGAAATGTTGAGATTTCCGTTTTCTTGTTTTCTTATATCAGAGATTCTTTAATGAATAGAAATAAATTCTATTATTTTTTCACAGTGGTCACGCTGGGTTACTCTGCCCCCAGGGCAATCTGATGTACATACAAAGAAATCTCAGACTTATTAGGAGAATGGTTTGATTGTGACTCAAAAAAATGCCTGAAGCAAAGCATCACTTGACTTCCATGGTGTTGGGATCAAAGGGTCACAGTGCATCTGAACAGAGATAATATTTGTTGAATTCTTCAGACTGCACATTCATCTGTGGGCATCTCTACATGCATTACATCTATCCTATTCATGTTTATTGAATTCAGTGCAAGAATCTATCCTTCTAATTATTAGGTTGATTATCTGAACCCGACATTAAAGTGAAACATTTATAAATGAAATCTTTTCTTTTACTGTAATTTTCTTCAAATCAATGTTCAAATCCACAATATTTTATTGCAGGAATTTTTGAAGAAAGTTGTCAATAGTTTTAAGGATAAATCAAATATGTTATTTTCTCTCAAAACAATATTTACAAAAGATCAAATCAGAGTAACATAAAATATGTTAATCTTAATCTTTCAAAACCTGAATCTCTAGAGCAGTGGGAAAAAAGAGTCAAACATGAATGCTGTTTTGAAAGCCGTACTGTATAATTATATTGGTAGTATATGCTTAGACTTCTATTGTTTAGGCAGTTACCAGCAACAAAATACATTATCCTCTTGGATTCTATGTAATCCACTAAATAAAGTAGGATACATGTTTTCACCAGGTCTTAAAAATTGCTTAACTTACCAAAATTCTAATCCCAGATGTTTCAGAAGTTTATTAGACAGTATCTACTAATAATAGATCAAAATCATTCAACATCCATACAACAGGTCCAGCAATTTGGTGATGTGTTAGAAAGTTGTTTTTTTGTTGTAATTTATAGAGCTTGCTATACCAATAAACAAACCTCAAGTAAAAATCATTGGCACGATATAAAGTTGTTGATAAGGATGTTGGGTACAAGAAAACCACAACACTGTTAAATATCGAGCTCACATGTAAAACCTCTCAAGGTTTTAATCTGTGTGAGAAAGTGTTGTTGGTGCAGCTGCATCATGACTGAGCTGCACATTAACAAACTATTTGAAAGCCAGTAGGTTACTATAAACCTCATAGTGGGAAATCATATTTAAAAACGGTTTAAGAATTATATTCACCCTTGAAATATGTTATTATTATTTAAAATTAAATAACTTTTCAGTGTTGACTTAAACTTGCAATAGTTTGTCAGCTTTTAACCAGTGACCTACCGTTCTTGAAGATGTGCATCCTCAGTCTGGACTCGTCGACCCTCCCCTCTGCGTCCATGACCCCGGGTAAGGTAAGCCGTGAGGCGGATAGAGCGGCAGCGCTCACCGCCGCTACTCTCCTCCGTGGCGGGATCTCTGCCTGTTGTCGGCTCATGCTGCCCGGATCTTCCCTTACCGTCACTGGCGGCTTCCCGTTAGAGTGCAAATCTTCCATGCATGTATGTAGATTTTGTGATCACGCACTAAAGTTTGCCGTCATCCCGGGAATTTTACTCCCAACACCCATCATCTTACGGGATCAGCGCCGAAGAGAGCCAAGCGTCAACTCCCACAGGGTCAAGATCCGGCCCACAAGAAAACACCCGAAATCTCCCCAGGGAGCATTTTCAGCTCTGTTTTTCTTACATTCATGTAACTAGGAGTCATATGACTCTACCTTTAAAGTTTAGCCCACATTCCAGGTGGAGTCCCTCCTTATGAGCCAAAGTTCACCAGGGAGCAGGATGGACGTCGCACTGCCCCCATCTAGTGGCGTTACGACGTAATTACACACTGACGACAATCAGAAGTATTTAAAGCCAGAAATGTGTACGTTTTTATTTAATAACAAAACAAAAAGAGAGAGAGAAAATAGTAGTGTAACTGATTACTAATATATGGATTACTATATCATTAATTGTGGCCTGTAGTAGTTTTTAGCCCCTGCAACATATAACAGTAAATATATGGAACCCACTAATAAATTTATTGACAGTCCTGATTACAAGTTTTTTGGGGGAATGAGGGAGAAGAGGTTGAGGTATGAAGCTGCAAAATTTAATAGAACCTGAAAAATTTAATAGAACATGAAAAAAGAACTAAGGATAAATTGTCTTTGCAGAATCCTGACTGCTGTAAAAATGTCTAAAGAAAAAACTGGTTCACCTACATTATTGATTTTTTGAAAGCACAACTACTTTCTTAATGTCGGGTGTTTTTTTGTTGTTTTTTGTTTATTTGTTTTTGTTTGGTGTTTTAAAGAGTCATAGTTCAGTGGTAAATGACTAATCACATAAAAATTACTCCCATTCCACTGGATGAGATCAACACAAGGACCAAACTGAAAATAGCGCTCAAAGGAAAAAATAATAATTTGACGTTGAAATCAAAATTTTCATTGAGCTGTAAAGACTTTGAGGAAACATCAAAAGAAGGTTTGCAAAAGAAGGTCAGGGTTAACCTTAAAAAATCATTTCACAGATAAAATGAACGAGTACAAATACACGCCAGTCTTTGCAAATCTTCATTTGTAAAATGAAGCAAAAAGCTATCTATCATGTTATGTAACTTTGACCTTTTTCATCTTGACTCATTTTGACGTCAAATACGGATATTTCTACACTTCCTGTTTTTGTATGGAAAATAAATTGCAGAAACCAAAATGCTGACATATTTCTCAGCAGTTCAAGTCAGTATATCTGAATGCCTTTTCTAACCCAAGTTTAGTGCTGGGCAGTGAAGAAGCTCCAGTCTATATGCTGCAGGTCAGAAGGCGACAACATCGAAAGAATTCCAGTTTGCTACAGAGCCAAGAAAAATACACATGTACATGCACAAAAATGACTATTACAAAGATCATTTCAAAATGTTCTGAAAACATGAAGACTGCAGAGAAAAACCTGCTTAGGCTGCCTGAAGTTCAACTGTGCAGCAGTTTCAAGCTTTTTGTAGAACCACAATAGTTTGGTAACTTGAAACACCCTTAGTTTGCTTACTTCCTCCTGACAGGCCGAACTCACACGCTCCACTCCTCTCACTGAGAGGGTTGGTGGTTACAGAACACAGAACTTATTTATTCAGTGAAAACCAGCAAATTATCACCTCACTGTAGTTCACATACATGTTAGAGCCAAATAACATTTTGTCTTGCATGTTAATTTTTATAGAATGTGATGATTTAGCCAACAAAACCAACTAGCTTGGTTTTAAATACAGAATTTAGTTCTGCTTATGAGTAACACTTTCCAAGTCTGAAAATACAACAAGAAATATATAATTTATTATTTTCTTATTACTTCTCTATATTTGTTGATTCAACAGTTTGATTTATGAAAGTGGGTAAAGTGGGAAAGGCTGAAATGACACTGTCATGAACATAAAGGAGTCTTTAGGAATGTTAGACTGTTGTCATGAAGTGTCAGTCGGTAAATAATGACACTTTTAATGCAAAGTGGCTCTAAAAGTTGCATTGAAAGTCCATTAAAAGTGGCAACTTTGCGTGATTCTGTAAATAATGTCACTTTAATTGGTAATTAAATGTCAGTCTTATGCACACCCCATCAAATAGTGTTACCGTGAAACTCGAACTAGAATATTAATAAAACATGAATTTCCTTCAGTAATTCAATTCAAAAGTGAATCGTTAATTGCAAACAGAGGGACTCGTGTGGTTCTGTCTGATATACACCTGCAGCTGTAAAACCTCAAACTAATTCAACCTAATTTATTTCAATGCCAACTGAAGCTAAAAGCAAGGTTATTTCCGGCACCACAAATGGGTAAAAGTTCTTCTGCAGTTTTGGTGGAGATGCTGCAGAGTCATTTTTCAGTCACAGCTGCCTTCCTTTTTCACATATTGCCCAGCTGTGCAACAAGTTTTCACATTAGTGCTTTGACATCATAGTCAAAGACCAACCAGCCAGCCCAACATCGTCTGGGTTCTTTCCACAGTGAGTACATAAATAAACTGTATTTTTTGTACTAAAAATACAGTTTTAATTTAGCCTTATTGCTAGATTGGTGCTGGAACAAATTTTTAAGGATTTGTTCCTGTTTCAACCAAAAATATATACATTCTTTCATCAGATGCAGCTCCCAGTTCTGGTGTATCTCACATTAATGTGGATACTGCAATCACAAGCAAAAGGTTTGACATCTATCTGTCTGTCTGTCTGTCTGTCTGTCTGTCTGTCTGTCTGTCTGTCTGTCTGTCTGTCTGTCTGTCTATCTATCTATCTATCTATCTATCTATCTATCTATCTATCTATCTATCTATCTATCTATCTATCTATCTATCTATCGCTGACAAACATTTTCTTCATTTGTTTTTAAAACACAGATGACCCTCACTGGAAGATAAATGTGACTCAGACCATAAATGCAACAAAAGGCTCAAATGCAATCATATCCTGCACATTTGAAACTCCTCCTGAACTAAAAACAACCATTAATGTTTACTGGAAAACAAAAGGGAGCAGCAGCTGCAGTGAGAAGGACAAAGACAAGCTGGCATTCGCTTTTCATCCTAACTCTTCTTGCATACATCCCCACTTCCAGCGTAGGACAAAACTAATTGGAGAAGCCAGCGAAGGAAACTGCTCTCTACAAATCTTCAATATTACGGAAGGTGAACCATCAATCTACCTGCGGGTTTCCGGATTGAAAGACAGCTACAGTTTCAAAAAACAGGCTGTCAAATTTTACGTGGATGAAAAAAAATTAAGTTAGTATATTTTTAATATTACCAGTTATTTTATGCTTGTTCAAACATTTAAAGTTTTTGTATTATAGTCACATTTTTTATTCCATTAAGCAATTATAGCCAATTATGGCTTACAGTCATACAGACTGTTTTCTCTAAATGTTTGGAAACATTTTTCTTTTCTTTTTTTTTTTGCAGGTTCCTTGAGTCACACAGATGATCCCTCAATTGAGTTTACAACAAGTAATTTTTTACTTACTTCATGTTATTT
This sequence comes from Micropoecilia bifurca, assembly GCA_903067075.1. Lineage (NCBI taxonomy): Eukaryota > Metazoa > Chordata > Actinopteri > Cyprinodontiformes > Poeciliidae > Micropoecilia > Micropoecilia bifurca. Next base: position 18,400 of record CAEGAF010023563.1, read on the forward strand.
ATTCAGTCTGTTCCTCAGAAACAAATATGTTAAAATCTCCAATATGGCTTCTTTAATGAAAATGGCTATTGTTCACAGCAAGCGCCATCGTCATCCGTGATGTGCATGATGATGGAAACATCAAGCTGTACCTGACCGTCCTTGTGCCACTTCTCCCACTTCTCATCATTGCTGCAGCTGGGATAGTCGCTTACAAAATGCACAAGAGGTAAGAATCACTTTTGTTTGATGCTACTAGTAGATAAAATACATGTGGAAGTTGATATATAGAAATATACGGTAAAAGATATTGATATATGGTATGGTTTTTATGGTTATTATCCTTATGGGACTGAATTAAAAAGCTGGTGGAAGAATATCAACCATGTTTGGTCCAGCAGTTCTACTGAAGATGAAAAATATGTGGAATTTCTAACAGACAAACAGAAAAGTTTTTCTCACTAAGATCACACTGAGAAAAAAGCTTGTGTGTTTTATTACAGTGTATGTAGATACCTGATTCAAGTTTTAGATATAAGTATCTGCATTTCTATAACAGATAAATACTTTATCTAATCATCTAATCATATATGCATTGTTGTTTTGTTGTGTTTTTTGTTGCATCACTTAAAAATAACAGGTCTTCAATGCTTATTTTCAATATTCCAGGTCGCACGAGTTCAAACGGCAGGAATCTGGATATTATGCAAACTTCAGACAGACATCATCAACCCCACCCAAAAGGTTCTGCTTTTTTCTCAAGATAAATTCTTTGCATTATTCACGTCTATGAAAAAGTACTTGCATGTTTCCAGTAACTGGCAATGAGTCTTTTACATCCATATGTAGGCATTTTGGCCCACTGATCTATTTTTCAGAAGTGTTATAGTCCAGGTACAATGGAAGGTTTTTGATCATGAATGACTTGTATGAGGTCTTACTATAACATCCTAATTGAAATTAGGCCCAGGTTTTGACTAGGCCACTAGTCCTTTGTTTTGTTTTTTATAACCATTCAGCATTTCGGATTTGATGGTTTTCCTTGATAAACATAATCACCAATTGAAAACTGCATTATGTATCTAAAGCATTAATTCCAGAAAGCTTTGTGAATGTTTGTGATTACTATTTATATCATTTTGTCGTTTTAGCTTAGTAAATGCAAAAACTATTATTTACCCTATAGTTTAACTAAAATTGAAACTCCCTATTTCCTCCTTCTTCCAGTGAATCGTTTTGTAAAGCATTAGACCAGATTCCTCCAGATCCAAAAGTCATTGATGAACATGTTTACATGAATTTTCAGGTATTTACTGCAATATATGAAATTCTTAGCATACTTCAAGACATGTCCAGTAATTACTTAAAATCAAATCCAACTCTGATCTAATTTTTCTCCTCTCTTTTTAGATATTAACAAATCAAATGGACCGACAAGTGGAAACCATAGACAATATTTATGGAAATGTTAACTATTCAACTTAGAAAAAAGGATAGTAATTTTCTAAAGGATTGTATTTTCCTGTGTCGTCTTAGGTGTTCAAATGCATATGTGTGGTCAGAAGCAAAAAAGCGTGTCAACTAGACTCAGAAGGATGCCCTGTTTTGTAACGCATCCATGAAAACTCCAAAGTTTAATGAAAAGGAAACTTTATTCAGTTGCTGCGACTGGCATCGTAATCTTAATTATGCAAACATGAGTATGCAGGTGCATGTCTCTGCATACTCAGGGACGTCTCCACCCAGAAGCCGGTGGAGACGTCCAATTGGTGCCAGAGGTGAAAACTGCTGATGCGGACTTCCTGCCATCCATCCTCAGCTCATCTCAACCGGCCACACAGTTTGTGAAAAACTCTTTGTAGGAGTGAGCTGCCGTTTATGTTTGCTTAGTTTCTCATGTTTTCCTGAATTACAGAGGTTTTTGTCATTTTGTTTATTTACTTTCCAATAGGTACGTTTTAGCTTCCTTTCGTTTATTGTTTTCGGCACTACAGCTCACTCTGAAGCCATATACTCCACTTGTTGTAGCATCTCATTCAAAAATACATCTTTTTAAAATAAATAACATTATATAATGTTAAACTGTGTCTCTGGTGGCTGCTTGAGATCTGAAGAGGATGGATCCTTCATGTTGTGACCCGGCCACCTCCAGACGGGTCATAACTCCAGCAATGTGAGCAATGAACTTTGGCTATTAGATGAACGTATCCACCTTCACTTGAGCAAGATTAAAAACAGAAAATTCAGCATCTCACAAATATAAAATCACCTGACAACATTATGTGTGGTAGAATGTAACAAACAGGACTTTCAAGCATTGAGAACTAAAGTCTGCCACCTTCAGCCTCTCTGCTGTGTCTCAGTCAGACATTAACCAAAGACAAACAGAAGGTTTAGTAATGCTTGTTTTTAAATAGAAATGAGAAATGCTCATTTTACTGTCCAGTATTTTGTGTTGTGTACGTGAATTTATCATTATAAAAGACATTATTTCCAGATGTAATCTACTATCCATAAACTGTGTTAAAAATGTATCTCATAGAATGTTTAAAAAAAAAAATTAACCTTTTTATCATATCATATTTGCTCCTGTGTGACATAGTTTGAAAATGTGTTTTATAAGTATGAGAGAAGAATAAATAAATAACCAGAAATGAACTTCTAGGCAATAAAAGTAATAAAAATAAATTATAAAAAAAACCCTCATCCTACAGCAGTGCTGAGCAGATACAAGAGATATGTATTAACCTGATAATAATTTATTCACACACATGCACCTACACACACACGCACACACATACATTAATGTATGTATATATTCATACATACATTAAAAAAGAAATAACATTACTGAAGAGCATATTAATTTCAGGATCTTTATCAGTAGTTATAACAATATATAGATTAACTACACATAGATGGATGTTTGAACGCCCTTTTTCTATTATGTTGATTTTTACACTTACAGTTAAAAAGTGTGTATTATAGATTATATTCTCACAATTGAAAAATCCTTATCCTGCTCTTTGTATATTATATTACCTCCTAATATCCATTGTATCCATTTAGTGGTTGTCTTGTGTCTGTAAATATCGTGTTTAATGGACACAAACTTGTTTGTTTTGTTTCTGTTTGGCTCCAAAACAGTGTTCCCAAACTGCGTTCCTCCAGGGCCAGAGTCCTGCAGATTTTAGCTGTGTCCCTTGTTCTACACATTTGAATTAAATGGTGCGACTGCCTCACTACCACGCAGTAAAAATACAAGACAGCTACAAGACACCAGCTGGAGTTTGAGACCACTGCCCTAAAATGTTGTAAACAGTCGGGGTGGAATAAGGGATTTTGTCTGACCCACGACTTATTTGGATTATTAGAAGCCAGTCAAGTTAAAGAAAAAAAAATACCGACCAGAATCAAAAGTGTTGCCTGAAGTGATACTAGATTTGCTGTGTTCTGTAGCTATTTATGTGAAAATAAAAAACAAGTAAATAAACATTAAGAACACCAAGTTTTTCATCTCAGATGCACTACTGAGAAACTGAAAATATATCCAAAATTCTGTTCTGCATTTTCCAGAGGGAAGGGCATATTTCTTTGGCTAAAATTGCTCGAATTTTTGTATCTCATCAATTGAATAGGAGGGCGAGGCACAGAAAAGATTAGGCTTTAAATCCTGAGCAAACATGTCTGTTGTGACTCGTGTGGATCTTTTGCACTGCCTGTGAGAGTGATGTGAAGTTTGCGTGTTGCAACACACGCAGTGGAAAAATACCACAGAGTTTGGTGAGTTATTGAGGCTCACTCCAGAAAGTAAAAAAAAGACACCCAGATTAGACAGAGAGCAGTTAAAGGAGCCCACAATTGGACACTTTCCCGTATGGGCGTGACATTAAGAAGGCTACGTAATTAAATCTGTTTACATGTTATGATGTGTCCTCAGCAAAATCCTAGAACTTCAGAGAAGCTCACAGATGCACAGATGCTGTCGTTTAATAGCAGCCTCTGTGTTTGAGTTGCTGGGTCTTCAGTCTCTCATCTTTCTCTGCACAATTTTCCGTCGTTTCTTTATAAGGTTTGGATCAAGCCCGTCTACTGGCAATAGCAGCACAGGAGCCTTCACTTTCGGATAAGACTTGGTGCAGGCCCAAACATACTAAAAATATTAATACCTTTTTTTAATCTTTGTGGTATCACTGTGCTGCTACGAGGCAAACTGTATGCTTTTAAAGCAATGGGGTTGTGAACACTTCAGCAGAGTCACAGGTTAATCTCCTCATCCACTACTGATGGATTACTGGATTACCAGAATATAAAACTTAAAAAAAAAAAGTCATTATTTGAGATGCACCGGTAAAACATTAAACTGAGCTGTCAGAGGTGCATCGGGAGCTTTTATTCAAGTTGAAAGCAATGTTATTTTTGTCACAGTGCACAAATAAAAGTTCTCCAGCAGTTTAGCTGGTGACGCTGCAGTGTCATTTTTCAGTTCTAGTCACCTTCCTTTTTTCACCTATTACCTAACTGTGCAACAGGAAACCAACGCTAGAGTTTTCACATCAATGCTCAGTAAGTCACACAAACCCAGAGAAACTACCTTCCCAACAGTATCTGGGCCGTTTCCACTGTGAGTACTTTATCTGCTGTACAATTGATACAGTTGATACAATTAATCTTTTATCATTAGATTCTGTTGTAAAAGGGATTTTAAAAAAATATATTTGTTCCTATTTTGACCAAAATATATGAGTTCTTTCATCCGATGCAGATGCATATCCCGTTTTATCTCAGCCTAATATGGATACTGCTATCACAAGATATCGCAAAAGCTAAAGGTTTGTGTATATATGTATGTATGTTTGTGAATACAAAAGGTTTATTGCCTGACAAACATTTTTTCGTTTGTTTTTAAAACACAGATGACCCTCACTGGAAGATAAATGTGACTCAGACCATAAATGTGACAAAAGGCTCAAATGCAATCATATCCTGCACGTTTAAAACTCCTCCAGGACAAAATACAAACGTTAAAGTTTACTGGAAAACAGACGGGAAAAGCAGCTGCAGTGAGAAGGACAACGACAAGCGAGCATTCGCTTTTCATCCTAACTCCTCTTGCATACATCCACACTTCCAGCGTAGGACAAAACTAACTGGAGAAGCCAGCGAAGGAAACTGCTCTCTACAAATCTTCAATATTAAGGAAGGTGAACCATCAATCTACCTGCGGGTTTCTGGACGGAATGACAACTACAGTTTCATACAGCACCGTGTGTACATAAAGGTGGACGGACAGAATTTAAGTTAGTATGTTTTTCATTAAAAACATACTAAAACTTTTAACCTTTAACCATACTTAAACCTTTAAAGTTTCTTGTGTCACAGTCACGATTTGGATTAATTTGAGGCGTTCTAGTTTGCACTCACAGAATTCGGTACTTCTCTAAATGTCTTCAAAAACATGTTTTCTTTTTCTTTTTTTTTTACAGGATCCCTAAGTCACACAGTTGATCCCCCAAGTGTGTTTACAACAAGTATTTTTTTTAATTTATTCAATTATTTATTTATATATTATTATGTTTCATTTAGTTATTCAGTTAGTAACGGACATGTTAAAATCTTCAATATGACTCCTTTAATGAACGTGACTATTGTTCACAGTAAGCACCATCGCTGATGGGCATGACGATGGTATAAAGCTGCACCTGGTCATCATTTTGCCACTTCTCGGACTTCTCATCATTGCTGCAGCTGGGATAGTTGCTTACAAAATGCACAAGAGGTAAGAATCACTTTTGTTTGATGCTACATTTAATGATACCATTAAATGCTAAACATTTACATATGCATATATATAATATGTACTATGTTCCAGCTGGTAATAAAGTATCATCACTACTTGGTGATTATCTTCAATATTCCAGGTCACACATGATGAAACGTCAGGAATCTGGATATTATGCAAACTTCAAACGGACACTGTCAACCCCACGCAAAAGGTTCTGCTTTTTTTTTTATCTCAAAATAATCTTCTAAAATTATCCTATTCTATGAAAAAGTATTTGCCATCTTACAGATTTCTTCAGCTTTGGCTGCGTCAGCTTTACTTTCTTAAATTTAGCCTTCAAGAACCTCAATAAATCTAAAAAATTATTTCAAAATTCTAGAATTTAATAAAGAGCTTGTTTATTATTTTTCCTGAGTGAGGTTCTGCGACGTTATTGATGGTAATAGTTCCCTTAATTGTCCGTGGACAAAGTTAAATGAGTCAATGCTGTCAAAAAGTAGTGGGAGCTAAATCATGAACGGCCCTTTAATCCGCCTGTTAGCTTATTTGTGGGAGCAGCTGATTATGAGTCTGTTGTCAAACTACTAGATGTAGCATGAATGACCTGTATCAGGCCATGCTATAACATCTCCATTGAAATTAGGCTCAAACTTTGACTAGGCGATTATAAATCCTTCACTTTGCTTTTTCAGCCATCAGCAGGTGGAATTGATAATGTGCTATATGGTTTTTCTTATTAAATAAAAAAAAATCTTTGAGAATGTTTGTGATTGTTATTTATACATTTTGTCTTCTTAGCTTAGTAGCTTCAAACACAATTATTTACCCAAGAATTTAACTCAAACGGAAACTCCAAATTTTCTCCTTTTTCTAGTGAACCATTGCGTAAAACATCAAATACATTGGCTCCAGATGCAAAAGTCATTGATGAACCTGTTTACATGAATCTGGAGGTATTGTATCTATCATGATAATTAATTTTAAAATCCTTACTATACTTCAAAGCATGTCCAGTAGTTATCCAAAATTAACTTTGATCTCATTTTCTCCTTTCTTTTTAGACATCAGCAAATCAGATGGCTCAACAAGTGAGGACCATAGACAATATTTATGGAAATGTGGACTATACAACTTAGAAAAAAGGATTGTAAGGATTGTGTTTAGCTTTCAAATGCATAGGTGCAATAAAAAGGATTAAAAGTGTGTCAACTAGATTGAGAAGGATGCACTGGTTTGCAACACATGAATGGAAACTCCAAAGTTTAATGAAAAGGGAACTTTATTCAGCAATGTGACCGATGCAGTTCAGCTAAGAGATGAACATTTCCACTCTCACTTGACAAAGCTTCAATAATAATAATAATAATAATAATAATAATAATAATAACTAGAAAATTCCTGCAGAAATTTTGAGGGGCCTGCCAAAGTGTGCCGGTCGGATTCTCAATAAAGCATTCTGATGGTAAAAATTAGCAATAATGCTAAAGAAAGCTGCAATGTAGTCAATAACCTGGGGGAGTCAGAAGCATGTTCACTAAGCTGCACTCATACCATTTAGTATGTTGCATAAGCTAAAATTAGCCAAAATGCTAATGTT